>CACRXP010000359.1:271934-341651 GCA_902702965.1 Spirometra erinaceieuropaei | reverse complement strand
AATTCAGGCACAATTCAGCGTCCCTGCTCAACCTCACTGTGGAGCGCACGACGGGCATCGTCGGTAACGACGGTCGAACTATCCTGTGTGTGTTTGTGCGAGCAGGAGATCATTAAAACCATTGGCTTTGTTCGCTTGTACAGGACAGATGGCAGTTTACTACCATTTATGCGCACACACCGGACAGACTTTCAATATATTTCAGCTGTCAAATTTTAGAGTTATATTCTATCTTGCGCTCTGTAAAGTCAGCCAACATGATCCAACTGATGAAGTTAATGGATAGCCATTACGTTATATTGCGTCACGGAGACGTCCGATTTACACGCATTGGCGACCTAGCTGTCGTTGTATAGTTGACGTCGTCGGAGGAGTGTACATTGGGTGATAGAACTCATGAAATGTTGCCTGAAATTCTGAAATGCTTGTTAGATTAGGAAGGACTAATTAGATGAAGGTGTAATGCTGATTAGCATGCAGCATAATCCTATGATATTACGTACTTGTTAGAATGTCGACTTCTGAATGCACTTCTTTTCGTCCACCGGCAGAAGCCACCATCGGTAAAAAATGACTACTGAATTTGGGTGCATTTTCACATTGCTTTTTGATGGTTTTATAAAGTCAAATTCATTTTACAGACGATTTGCTCAAAATCTGTTCTCTCTTAGTCTTTTAGTAGAAATTCACATTGGCCTAACATTTTTCTCTCGAAGTCTGTATGTATGAAGGTTTGGGAGAAGTCTCCGGATTCCTGAATAACTTCCAGCCTGATCAGCCTTTCCATTAGCGTTTAGCTATTACATCCCACAGAATAACTTCCAGCCTGACCAGCCTTTTCATACGCGTTTAGCTATTACATCCCACAGTCTTGCAAATCTTTTGGTCACAAATTTTCGGAAACCTACGTATACACTTTCTTTCAGCGAACAATGTTAGGACAATGTAATTTTCTATGAAAAGAGTAAGAGAGAACATATTTTGTGCAAATCTTCTATAAAATATACTTGAATGTATATGATCATCGGAAGTCAATGCTGCATGCTAATTAACATTACAACTCCAAATAAGTAGTCCTTACTAATCGAACACACATTTCAGAATTACAGGTAACATTTCATGGCAACATTTCAAGGTCACAAGTTATTCAAAATTCCAAAAACGTACCTAAGGCCAAGTTTCCATCTTAGATTTTCGTTTGTCGATAGCCACTTGTGTGCAAGGAAAAGTTCGTGTGTCTACAATAGACTACTAAATTTTTGCAATTACAAGAGGTGATTGACACGTGTTCCTGGTGAGTTAAGAGAGAGAGAGAGAGGAGTGCTTAATTTTGAAAATAACATTCAAAACTTTCAGCAAAACACGGTTCTCCAGTACACAGTGATTACTATAGGGATTAACAGGTATTGGACAGTTGGACGTACTTATATATGAAAAAAAGGATTTTAAGGTGCAAGATCAAGTTTTAGCTTTTGTTTTTCAGCATCTATACAGGTGAGATACCGGGCTAAAAATGGCAGTATGAAATTGTGATAAGCCGAAGTGCGACAAGGGATGTGGCGGAAGCATCAACGCATGGGGCGTAAGGATTTCGCAGCCATTAACTCAATATGAAGGGGATGGACGGTGTCATTCAGAATTGGGTCAGCAAATTGCTTCACCGTATTGAAGTGTCGCTGCACGATGATATCAACTAAAATATAATAGGAAACACCAGCAGCAGAGGCGAGCATTCGAATGACACGTTTAAAAATAATTAGATCTTTTTTTAAGTGGAGCTGAAAAAATAACTGGAGAACAATAAAGAATGAGTGGAAGAATACAGCCATCTATGAATCGCGAGATTAAGGACTGGGGTGTGTGATATGAACGTAGACGACGAATGTACTAAACAAGTTTTTGAATTTTTGTTAAAAGAGTTTCCATATGAAGAGAGAAAGAGAGATTTGAGGATAAAGTAACACCTAGGTACCGGAAAGAAGATACCTCATTGGGAAGAATATCCAAAGGTTCAGGAATGGGAGAGGTCGCAATCGAAACACACACTGTACTGATTTCTGATTGTTGAGTAGGAGTCCATTATTCGACGACCATGCGGAGACGTGATCTAAGCCATCCTTTAAAGACTGAGTTTTCATCTGTTGCAAAATTATAGTGGCGCTGATGGCCTAAAAGACTTCAGGCCGAAAATGGTTAAAAAACATGCAAATTGGGTTTTTTATAATTAGCAAACTGTCCAGGTTGACTTAAAGGACTCCTTTTAATTATACCGGCCGTTCTCAGCAATTACTAAAATTCGCGTCAAACTGTTGGCCTTGAAAATGCTAAATGTCGGACAGAAGTGCAAATGTCAATGATGTTAACATTCATTGGTGAAGTTTGCATGGTTCTTTGATTTTTAATATCCATGGGCCTTCAAAAATGCTTTTAGTATTTTTTGCCCTCCGAGACAAATTGAAGTGTAAATCTACATAGTTAGGTGGCCCTGATAGCATGTATGCAAAACGAACGGAGTTCAAGCATTTCTCAGTACTGTGATCACTTAAAACCACTGCAAAAGGGTACAAAATTGAATCATACCCGGTCAACAAATACGACAGACATATTGATTTGAAATATCAGAACATAGAGGTTAAAACGCAAACAAACAAATGTTCCAAAGAGCTCACATTGATGAACATGAAACAACTGAAAGCAATGTCTCTTTGTTTTAAAATTAAAATTTATTCCCTATTCTCAAATGAATCTCGCATATCCGATGCTCCTGCAAACAATGATCCCTTGCAAGGCATTTTAATCTGGAAATTCGAAGACGTTGGTGTCAGCGAGTCCTTCGCTTTAGTTTTCTAAGTGATGCTGACATATGCACGCTTGGTGATTTGCAAGTAAAGCGCTGTTTCGGTCCATCAGGACGTTTTGTATAAATTGATCTTGACTAATCCCAGCGAATATAGAAATCTGCGTAAACGTTTTAATATCGTATATATAATCACAAGCTTTTAAGTTGAAATGCCTTTGCGTCTGGAAAAATCTCTTAAATATTGCTTGCCCTTCGAGAGTGACTGAAGTGAAAAACTACATAGCTAAATCGTCCTGACAGCATTCATACAAAGCGAGCGCAATTTACCCTTTTTTTATTATTGTTAAAACGAAAATCCACACAAGAAAGTAACAACATTAAATCACACGGAGTCAATATGGGTTGCATACTGATTTAAAAATGAGACTATGGAAGTTAAGCCAAAAACACATAAATCCTCTAAAGAATCCAAATCCAGAATGCGCGTGACGAAGTATATGTTTGCGGTGAATATGTATGAAACCTCACGTTCAGCATGGGCTTGCTACCACTTTACATTCACTCTGACACCTCCCGACCAATTTCATAGGTATTGACGTCATCCCGCACACATTGTTGAGGCAGCAAGAAGGAAATGAGACCAGTCAGGTTTTCCTCTAGTACGAAATGACCTTCAGGGCGTCCGAGTTTTTGAGAGTTGTTTCCAGCGGATGGCGAAATACGCCAAACACTGATCTCTTCCAGGGAATACGTGTTTCCATCCAGACGAACGGCAGTTGCCAGTGCAGTCACGTTTGTTGCTGTTGAAGTTTCTGGGCGTTCGGTTACACGTGCTCCAATCAGCGAATAGTAACGAACCTGAAGTCCAATGTGAAAAAATGAGTTGTTTAAATGACCAGATAATATGTAGACGATGACCTTATCTACACCTAGGCGTTGACGCAGTTTAGTTCATCAATTTACGTCAACGGACGAACGACTGTCTTTTGTAAATGTATTTTATATTTCAGTTCGGTATTTTGTAATCTGTATATTCTGGAAAATCAAACCGGAATATTTCTTTCGGACAAAATTAAAAACAAACTATCTGAGCTTATAAGTTGGCCATCGGAATGCGCAAAGTTAGCAGGCACATGCGGCATCGCCAAGCTATTCGCCTGCTGATATCAAATGCAAACATATTTACATAAAATGTATTGAATAGAGGACACATCTTACCCAACAATCCCATGTAATTGTAATTAGGTCGATGTTTATCTGACATCGGATGTTGCAAGTGTGACATGGAGAAATTTCGCGCAGACACGAAGTTCTCTTTGAAAACACAATCTCTTTCAGTTCCACAAAACAACTTATGAATTTGTCCATGATAACTTCTACTGGCCGATTTAAAGACGCGGACAGCAAAAACTGCACATTCGCAGCCGATGCAGAGTCAATCGGTGCAGGACATCTGGGACTGACAACTTTAGTGGAATTTAACAAAGAAAGATGATAGTAATCGCTTGTTTGTTAAAGAGCTCACTGATTAATTAGCTCGTAATGCGTACATTAATCGAGCTTGCAATTATAAAATTTAAAAAATTTCACGTATGCATTTCTTATGAATTTAACTGCTTTTTTTTTCACTTAAGCCTCTATCAGGCAGTCTCCAGCAAGACAATGATCGACATCTAGTTAGGCAAACAATACATAGCAGTGTTGCCCTTCTAAAGCTAGATATTTGCCCCCCCTCATTAAATGGATTATTCTCAAAAGCATTCAAAAGGAGAATGCTGACACCGAACTTTGCAAAATTGACATGGATAAACTTCGAGCAAACACGAAGCTCTCTTTGAAAACACAATCTCTTTCAGTTCCACAAAACAACTTATGAATTTGCCCATGATAACTTCTACTGATCGATTTAAAGACGCCGACAGCAAGAACTGCACATTCTCAACCGACGCGGAGTTGAACGACGCAGGACATCTCGGGCTGACTGCTATGACTGAATTTTAAAATCACAGATTGTCATAACTACCTGTTATTTAAGAGGTCATTGATTAAATTAAATCTTTTTACAAATGCATCTAAGGAGGAGGATATTAGTAGATGAAACGAACCGGGAGTCTGATGGCAAGCATAAAGCACGGTTGCTAACTGCTGTATGAGGAAAAATCTGCACAAGCAAGATCGCAGATACATCAACATGAGCATTCAGTGGAGAAATGATTGTCAAAATATCAAATGCGACCCTAATTTTTGAAAATCAGACGCATCAGATGGCGGAGGTAAAGGGGTCAGGATAAGGTCAATGTGCTGCCCATCAAAAATAACCGTTTTTATGTCATTGATATACGACAACCGCTAATACCTGCTTAAGTGTCGCGGAAAATTAAACTCCTATTTAATATTATGTACAAACCTTCTTGAAGACTATATTGACATATAACGGTTTCCGTAGTGTTTTTATGCATACATAACCTTGTTTGTAAACAAATCGGAGGAGGCGTTACTTTCCAAATGAAGCGGAATTTGATGACAGCATGCATTTCGAAAACCGATTTCGCAGTAACCGGTGGTCATTGTAGGTAAACGAGGGTTTTCGTTTGACATCTGTCTACGTAGGAGGGCATCGCATCTCAAAGGCTTGGCTCAATTAGAAGGACTGTGAGTAACATTTCAGGAAATAATGACTGTTCATATCTATCTATAAATAAGAGTTTAGCCAGATTTTCCCATCATTTCTAGTCCAAATAACACAAGAGTTCAAAATTTCACTGATACAGTAGACAGTAGTATGTTATTGTCATTCAATACGGAAGACGCGAAGGCTTCAGAGTCTGTCCGTCACTAGCACATGCACGTCGGTCAAACATACAAATTCACCCGTGCCGTTCGGGAAAAGAAATGTGCCCCTGTTTCTGCAAACGCGACAAAGCCTTCGACACCACGGTTGCTCTCTCAGGCATAAGGTAACACCGTCAGGACGCATACTGGTTCACAGGTTGGTCACTTATACGCAGGCCGGTAGATAAAACCTCACTCTAGAGTCATTCCCCTATCCATCTCAACAAGACATGGACACCAAAGCTACACTTAGTACCGGACACAACGCATAAATCTATTTGCTCAGTAATTAGGCGAGGATAAATTTACTGTGTAGACCAAATGGTTAAAATTGGGCCTCTTTAGGAAGGACGCCAATGCTCGCACGACTCCTGTACACTGTTGAGTCAGGAACGCCTATTCATCCCTACATTCTTCACATATAAAAGAATACTTGAAAGGAGGCGATATTTAACCAACATTTGTTATTGAATAAGTTCTCTGAAATAGTCTTAGTTTTGTAATTGCAAAAACAAACTGTGTCGCAGCCGTTAAACAAATACTTCCAGTAGCGGAAATGCGTCATGTCACAAAATATTTAATATGATCTGCATGCACCCTTTTAAACCTCGACCTCATCGACAAAATTTGCGTTATGAAAACAAACCTCCCAGGACAGCATTCTATCTATCTTACCATTGATATATCTCAAAGTGAGCGCCAACTGCAATTTAAAAACGAATGATACTGATAGCAGTCTACAAGTGTGTGAGGGACTAAAGTTTTGTAAATTAAGGTTCAGTTGGGTGATGAAGCAATTGCCTGGATTAGGAACTCAGCCGCCTTATAATGGTGACCCCGACAGAATGTACATTTAAAATTTTAAGTATTCGCTTGCTTATCATTATACCACTGACGATGGAGCATTTGGACTTTACCTCCTAGCAAAATAAAAGATCTTTGTTTCCAGGCAAAAATCTGGTTTGTTCAGCGAAAATCTCTCCCAAGTGAATCAATAAACATTTTATTGTTGTTTTAAAGAACAGTAAGATTCAGAAAAAAGTAAACAAAAACAATCGAAAGAGCAAGCAGTGCACGATATCGAAACATCTTTTTGACTCCATTGTAACATAAAACACATATTTAGCACAATACATTTTACCAAAAGGCATATTTTGCTGCCTCTTTAACGCCACGTGACAACAGTACGGTTGTTGAAGTCTGTGCTTTGCTTGTTGTCAGACCTCCGTTTAGGTGTGTCTATTAAACATATATGTTTCTGAGATAGTTTTACCTATAAAACAAATAAATAGAAGTAGCAAACCTTAGCACTCAAATGAGGAGAATATTGCTGCCTATGAGCGTGAACTCGGGGTGTTAAATTTTTCCAAGCAAAATGATAAAGAAGTCGTTGGCACGGAGCGCTCACCGATACTTTCTACGGAACTCACTCGTTCCGTTGTGCTTTACGGGCTCGCCGTCGAGCGCAACCCGCAGATATGGTCATCGAGCCTCTATGATATATTTGAGGTGATGTCGAACCACGGTGTCATAGACTTTACCGTGGCGGACTTTGTCGGAGGCGACAAACGTCTTTTTGTTAGCTTGCAGTACTCCCATGGGGTCGATATACCTCTTTGATGACTCTATGGGACTTTGAGTGTCCTTTTGGTAATATTCCCTAATACTTATATTTGGGGTGGTAGTTGGCTGGACGCAGACAGTTGACGGCACACTTTTTCATCCTTAAAAGCAGGTGCTAACTCAGAATCAAGTTAACAGTCGATGCGGATTATTTTAAAGGATTTTCTGGTCATTGGGATCCTCAGCAACTTGACAATGCCTAACATCATCGACAAACATTATCTTACTGCAGTCGAATTTCTGAAAGCCGCAGAACCGAGTCTTGATTTGCATCACTAGCCACGTTCGCCCTGTCTTATGTGTCTTCTCCGACACAGACGTTGAATTTTCATTATTTCAGTTTGTGATTATCACCAGTCAGTGGCAATTACATATTTCAAGTTTAGTGAAACCTCTTATATGGTATCGCATGAATCTCGATTGGTAAAATGAAAGCTGTTTCGTTCGTTTGTTTAGGTCAGTTTCAATAAACGAAACAGCATATGTGATCTGCCTTCTGGTTACAACAATAATGAAGTAAAAGCACCAGTGGCGTCAACATGCGATCAGATGTAAGAAATAAGGGCACTTCTGCGTACTAGGTATAAGGGCATGCATGCCTTGTAATTAAAAGGATCCGCTCTCGATGAGTTTGTCCTTAATTGAATCCTCACAAGAGACAATAACAGCCTCCCCGGACAGCGCCTTCCATATTACAAACGTACTGTTACTGAAGAGGCGGGTTTTGCATTGCCGTAACTTAATTATGAATTGCAGACAAAAAAGACCTACTGCTGGAGACAAACGCCTCTGGGAAAATTCTCAACCTAGATGCTTCTGATAAATGTCTCAAAAGTGGACATCCACTCCGATATGAGCGGTTATGCCACTCAAATTTACAACCGGGTTAGCAGACTGGACTGCATCGGCTTCAGAAACCAGACATGTCATTATGGACTCATTCATGCTCCATAAACACACGAGTTAATATTCTGACAGAGACTAACTACTCAAGGGGCACCGTTATACGCAGAGCATTTATCTGCGGCTTTGATCCGCCGATTTGAACTGCCTTGTCGACGTGTAGGCCTAGTCTGGTGAAGTGAATTGACCGGTTTGGCGTGCAGGCGGAGGTGCTGGTCTGCCTGACTAGGACAGTGAATAAGTCCAGGACGTCTATTGCCTTACTTGTCCAAGGTCTGTGGTCGTCGGGGTAAACTGCCCAGGACTTAAACTTTAAGACTTGTCATCAACTGCCTACTGACACTTGTGCCCATATTTTGAGGTGTATTATGTCCAGGAAGACAAAACGGAATGTGTCAGTAAAACATGTCCTCAAAGCTCAGTTCTTGCACAGCGCCATATCTTATCGAGTAAACCAAGACACAATCACCCCTTTCTTGCCTGTAATAAAGGCAATAGATAAATGCGCTCCAGTTTGTCTATGCAACATAGGTGTCTGATAGCTTTCACTTGCTTCTTTGTGAAACATTGCACTTTCTCAAGACATATTATGGCTTTGCTAGCAATGGTCGCCGCTCCTGTATGATAAGTTTTATGTGAGGTCGAACCGCACTGCCCTAGACTTTACTAAGGCGGACATTCTCGAAGGCTATAAGCGACTTTTATGAGTTGCGAAAATTCCCATAGCAGTAATCAGAAGATCAGGTAGCGAGCATACGTAGCATTCGATAAGTTCTCGTCGGGCCTGTACAGTTACAGTGAGTGACCGATCTCATGAAATTTTGGCTGAAATTCTGAAATGCATTTTCGATTAGAAAGGATTACTTGGTCGTGGTTGTAATACTGATTGTCTCGCGGCCTTCTCTCATAACATTTCGGACTCGGCATGGCGTTGGCTTTAAAAGCACTTCTTTTCAGTCTCCTGTGGATCGTGTACCCAGTAAAAAATGACTACTTAATTAGCATGCATTTTGCCCATTGATTTTCGATTGTCTTGCAAATCCGAATAAATTTTATAGAAACCATAAACAAAAATATGCTTCCATTAAGTCAGTCAATAGAGAATCTCCTCTTCTACATAAGATTAAAAAGAGGTGCATTTAAAAGCCGACATCCAGCGGAGTCCGAAATGATGAAAGAGTATGCCGCGACTAAACGAAAACGCATTTCAGAAGTTCAGCCAACATATCATTAGATCCGTCACTCACTGCATATGGGAACGAGGTAGAAGTAAGACACGTCAGCGATAAGATATATCGATAAAAGTTCTCCTGAAAACACAGGCGCGAGTGAATGTGGGGGGGGGGGGGGGGGTTAAAGCAGGGGCGGGTGAGAGCGGAAGGACGCGGGGAGAGTTGCAGCATTAGTCGACCTTCGACAACTGTAGGCGCCGAGACTTAACGTGGTTCTTCTGTGCGCATAAGGTTGACTATCGTAACCTAATTGCGGCCGCTTCCGCTGTCGCCAACAGGCGCTGGCCTAGTAGCCTCAGCTACCTCGGTGGGACCTTATAAATCACACGAAAGGCTTCGATGGAGCCCACGCGATGCCCGGAATCGACAACATGCCCGAGAATGGCGCTGATTATTCTCCTTGTTTCCCCTTTTCCCAGCCATGCCGGGAGGTGTTTCCGTATTCGTTTGAACAAGTGCCGCCTAGTGTGACCAATATGGCCTGCTCCACAGGGGCAAGTGAGGGAATATATGCACACTGATGTGGTCTGCTTTTGCAACTTATCCTTACCTTCTCCGCGTAAAATGGGATTAGTGGAGAATGATATTTCAACCCTTGCTGCTGGGAGGGTTCGCAAGACAGCTTGATCAAGGCGTCTCCTCAGGAGTTTACTCGCAGTGTCCCCTTGCAAAGGGACTTTAAAGAACAAAGTTTTATTTTCGGCGGTGGATGTGGCGGGTTTGATCGGTCGTTTGGCAATGTTATTTGCGATAAACCTGTCAGGGTACCCGTTTTCACAAAGGAAGTCCTGGATTTTTCTGAGCTCTTACTCAATGCTATTTGTTGTACAAATGTGTCTAGCTCCTTGCGCCAAGCATCGGATTAGATTTCGTTTTTGTTGGAGGGGTACGAAAGTGGCAAATTTCGTGTTTTGCCGAGACCAGGTTTTCTTCCGACAGACTCTTCTTCGGACACTCTCGTAATGTCTCCTGCTTAGAAGGACATCTAAGGAAGAGAGCGCACCAGCCGTTTCGATCTCCAGTGTAAATTTGATAGACGGATGTGTTTGAATTGTCGCATCTGAGAGGATTGCTACGTCGGTTTCTGCAGTGGCAATTGCAAAGATATCACCCACATAGCGACCGTAATTTTTGACCTTATCTATCTGATCGCTTAGTTATAATCTTTCCAATTTGCCCACGAAGACATCAGCTAGGAGAAATCCAAGGTGTGAACCCATAGCAACGTCGTCTCCGTGTCCATAGATTTGGTTGTCGAACAGGAACGGCACATTTAATGTGCATTTTAGTAAAAGTTCCTTGAGTGTCTTCGTCGAAATTCCTATTTCCTGCTGAGTGGCAGATAGGGAATTACAGATGTAATCAAATGTCTCGGTGACCGGAACGGTTAGAAAAACTGATGAGACGTCTAGCGAGAACACCACCATGCTGTTGACGTTAAGGTCTTTGATGTCATCAATGAATTCAAAGGTATCTCAGTAGCTGCGTGGTGCTGGCTGACACTGTACAGGCTTGAGTTTCTTTGCTAGCCATTTTACTATCGCATGATACGGAGAGTTTCGCATGTGTAAAATCGGACGGACTGGCAGGCCTTCCTTATGCATCTTAGGTGGACCATATAGTCGAGGAATATGTGTGCCGGCTGGTCGGAGGTGTTCTAGGTCACGGTCGCTTATGTGACCACCTGTGTGGAGCCTTCTTAGACAGTCAGTCAGTTTCTTATCTACTTCTTTCTTGCTATCCCTTTCTTTGTCTACCTCGCTGAATTTCTTCCGGCCTGATAATATGGACTGTATCTTCACTGAATAGTCCGATCTATTCGTTATTACGCCGCCTCTTCCGTTGTGCGGTCTACTTACCGACATATCTTTGTTCTCTCAAAGTTCTTTTAACTTTTCCACATGTGCTTTTGTCAGCAATCCCCGTCTTATTGTTTGTATGCAGTACTTCCGTGGAGCCCAGATCCCTCCACGACGATTGTTTAGGAAGTTGAGTGTCCTAATGCGGATGTTTGGTGGTACATGGTTAGACGCAGATGTAGGAAGGCACACTGTTTCACACTGAAATTCAAAAGGCGTCTGACGAATAGATTTTGTAGCAAGCGAAGACTATCTTAAAAGCTCTTCTGGTCGTGCGGTCCATTAGTGATATGTCGAAGCTGATGTTTGCGACACTGAATAACTTACTGCCATAGACTACCTAAGAGTCCCAGAAGCGGTTTTTGAGGAATACCACTGATAACGTTCGCCTGGTCCAAAATTTCTTCTTGCGTTTAGATGCTTTGTTTTTCCCACATCATTTCATAACAAGCATCAGTCAGTAGTATCTGATGGACCTCTTCTTCTAATTCTGGAATCCCTCAGTCCCCAGTTTTACTTACCGAACGGAACACCTTCAGCTCATTGGTCAGAAGAATCGTCAATCGAAACTGTCCACTCAGACGAAAGAAAACAAACAACCGTCCGCCTTGGATAAACCGGGAACTGCAAACTGCGTTTAAGAGGCGAAATAAAGTGTGGAGACGCTATCGACAAACAGAGATTCCTGAAGACCTGAAGGAATACAAGCGACAGCGGAATGTGTGTAAACGAGAGGCTAATAGACATCGAAGCAACTCTGAGCCGGGCATATTACAAAATTCGCCTAGGCATCCTAAAATCCTCTTTAGTTACATACGTAATGGATAAAGCAATCGCGACCCGATTCCAGCGCTAAGACGGACTAATTGTGAGAGATGACCACCTGAAATCATCAGCCTATTCCAGCTTCTTTCAGTCGGTATTCACTCATGACACAAATCCTCCTACCTTGCCTTACGTAGACCAACGACAAAATCCTTCCTGTCCTGCATTGGCAGACAATCTTTTCTTTTCATCCACGTTGATAAAGGTCAAACTAAGCCGACTGAAGCCTGCCAAATCACCTGGTCAACACAGAATTCATCCACTTGTCCTCCGAGAATTAGCTGATGTACTGTGTGAGCCGGTGTCTCTGATATTTCGGAAGTTAATGGAGGCAGGCGAACTGCCGGAGGAATGGAAAACGGCCCATATTTCTCCAATCTATAAAGGAAGATCCAGGCTGGAGCGCGAAAGTTACCGTTCTATTAGTTTAACCTGCATTCTATGCAAGGTACTGGAACGACTTATTAAAGGGCATCTAATGTCGTATCTGGAGCAGAGGAACATGTTATGTGCTGCTCAGTACGGATTTCGTCGTGGTCACTCCTGTCTTAAAAGCAGTCTTTACTCTCAGGAAAAGTGTACAAGAGCCGTAGACCACGGCCGTCCAGTAGACGTCATCTTTGACTTTAAGAAGACGTTTGACAGCGCTCCTCATGGACGACCCCTACAGAAGATTTGGGAGTGTGGAATACAGGGCAACACTTTTAAGTGGATTAAAAGTTTCCTGTCATGCAGTCTTCAAAAAGTCATCGTTGGAACCACTGCGTTCGAATGTGTGCCGTTAAAAGGCGGCGTTCCGCAGGGCTCAGTCTTGAGTCCTCTCCTCTTCCTCATCTATATAAATGATTGTCCTGCAGAACATGAATGCGATGGCATCATGTTTGCAGATGACATAAAGATCTGGAAAACAATCAGCTGCGTTGACGACGATGGACTTCTGTACGAGTCTGCAAGCTCAGGACAATAAACACAGTGTTCCGATGCTCGACTCTTCTTCTTCTTTTCCCCTTATATATACACCTGGAAATCAGAATTTCGCCTTCATTCATATAAACTTAATTTCTTGATTTTATCCCTACTTAACATATCCCTGGCTTTGAATGAAATTATCCCTCTCAAACTATGCAAAGGACTGCACCTTATGCTGATTGAAAATAACTGCACTTTAAATTTTACATGTAAATTGAAAAGACCGCCTGCCGCACCCTTCGCAGTCCAATACTGTAAAACGTTTTTCGTGAGCAACTATGTTACTGAAAGAGTTTTAGTAAGATGTGCATTTAACATTTATATATTTATGTTTTGTTTTCAATAGGATCATCAAGGGCTTTGCCTATTACCCTAAAACATAAAATATAAAAATTATGTAATCACATATACCGTCCACGGGAGGAGCACTACGTCTGCTCACTTCCTATATGCTTCTCCCTTATTACTGTATACAAATGCGTAGTTTTGCGTACGCGGAAAATATACAGCTTGTAATTTGTGAACACGGAATTCAAATGTAAAGGCAGGTTGGGTTCAAAATTATTCAAGAATTGGAAAAGTTTTTGAAAACCGAATTACACTTTTCCTTCAAGTACAAAACTGGAAGAAGACGCAAGTTTCCATCCAATGAGCAAACGATGAATACATTTATTTGTTTTTCTTCAAATGTAATTGAATTTCAAAGGGCATAGAAAATCAATGAGGAAAATTCTTGCTATATAAGTAGTGATTTCTACAAACTATAGCTTTTGAATGCAGTCGAATAGAACAGCTTTCGAAAGCCGGCATTCGGAGATAACTGAAATATTATAGAAGAATTGTACAGGCTGACAAGTTTTACAATCCCAATCAATCAGTCTTTTCGAAAAGAAAAGGCCTTTCGTAATTTCAGTTGACATTTCACGAGCTAGCCCACCTAATTTATAGTCATTGTGAGTATAATCTATATCGGTTGAAATTATTTAGTGTTTAGACTTGGTTTATAGTGAATAATTTATTTAGTATATAGCGATGTATAAGTCAACCCCTGTCCCTAACATAACGGTTAGCAGAAATGGTATGTTCTTCCATTCCGACAAGAACTGCATTCTAAGGGGAATGAGAAACCCCTGTTATAGTAAATGTTGAATTCCAAGGTTGTTGCAATCTTAGGCAAAGTCTAAGATTCAGCTTTGCAAACTGAGTCTTATATATTTCACCATTATTAATTTATTAACTATAGTTTTTAAACAGACGTCTTGTTAGGATATTACCATAACTCTGCCGTTTTGCTTAAGAGCACTCAATTCATAATTACATGCTGAAAGTTGGCAAATAGTTTGCGATTTCTAAAAGGTTAGTATTATTAATATGTCAATGTTTGACACACGTAATGACCGCCGCATTTTCAGGCCTTTAACGCAGAAATTTTAGCGGCCACAGTGCGTTCGCAAATTGACAAATAAATGACAGGATTGGAGAACGAGCCGACACACATTTGCTAACCCCATGTGTCCTTCGCAAGTAGCCTTGTTTAAAAGTGCTTGAGGGAAGCCTTAAATCATAAAATAAAGCAAATGACATCAAAGTCTTTTATCTCTGAGATGTTTCAGCCTCGTCCGTTTTTCGCCTTCCATCTTTTATTTTATTCTGTCTGCCCCTGTTTGAAAGTTCCAGGTGAGTGAGTCTATTGAATATTTATGCACTATACCATTAAGCAAGTACACCTTAAACACTAATCCTACAAATTTTTTTAGGAACGCCCATGTGTCCTGATCGAGGGAATGTGGCCTCTCCAAACAACACGCTCGCACTCCTCTCCGCGTGTTTCAATCGTCCGCTAGCATATTCAGGATTGTACGGCAAGAGCGACTGCTTCATTAAGATCAAAAAGGCCGTCTTTGGGCGAACCATAACATATGATATTCCACAAATTAAACCCCCTCATACCTTTCAGCACCAAATCTATCTTGATAGTATCAATCTAGAATTCGTCTGCTTGGTAATGTTTCAGGCTCTCAAATGTTTTTTAACACACTTTATTATCCGTTTCATGATACGAAGATGCGTTTTCAGCAGAGAAAAGTAGTATTCACAATTTAACTTTGGAGGAATCTCACGTTGTTCTTCTGCCGATAAATATATGCATTGCGGCATAGTTGACGTTCATTAGGCGCGAGAATTTGTGGAGAAGGTATATGGAATGAGACTAGTGAAAATGATTTAAAGTATCTAGAAACCAAGTTCTTTTTCTCTTCTATATTATTTGACATATCCTTATTTTGTTCTACCTGACCATGAAACATTCAGGGAAATAGGATTTTTCCCTAATGTGTGTATTAAGTCGTTATGGGATTCAGCAGTGTGATTGCTCGTAAGCATTGTTTGCAGTTTCTGCACATAGTTCTGCGGTCTATTGACTTTTTCGGAGTGGGCATTCATCAATGAAGATCTTGGAATACGCTAGAAGCAATGAGAATCTGAGGTCTGTGCGTTCATTCAAACAAGCTCCAAATTACGACATGTATCCAAATTTGCATGTGTTTAGCTTTCAAACCGCTTGTCCTTCTCAAAAGTAGGTATCTGCGATAATGCTAAAAATTCTAGATAAATTAACAAACAATAAACAGACTCCCCGGCTTCAGAGAAAGCCAAAGTGATCACCAACCGATAATCTTTAATTAGGCATGAGAACGTAGATCGTCCTCCCATCGCATGTGATTCCGCCACAAATTCTCAGAGGATTAGGCTAAAGGTAAGTATGAGTGTTAGCTTCCGAATGGTTTTTGTTAGATTAATGGAATTGAGTGTTTGGGGTGCGGCGCGGAAGTAAGAAATACATACATTTTAACACGAGGCCACTCGTGGCACCAGGGGGTTCCACGTCCCCTTGTCCAACCGAATCATTAACCACGAGAATGACTGAAATAAACTTATTATTATTAATGTTTATCATACTGTTTGGGATGCTGGAGCAATTCCATAACAGAAATCCAGCATTCACAATCTCGGTGGTACTTACAAATATGACTTGTTCGTCGCTGGCCACAGTCTTCGGAGAGAAGATCCAATCCAAAACAATAACCTTTGCACTAAATGCATAACCAAGATATGCCAGATACTGCTGTCCGTATGCAACGTCAGATATTTGAGATCGCAGTGGGCCGAACCTAGATTTTCGACCTTAGGGCTGGATGTTTTAATTCAAATTCTCTATCGGCAAATGACTTGTAATAGAACTCGAAGTCATAAGGATCCGAAACTGGGCGTCTTCAGTGAGGGCAATAGACTTGGCTACAAGGGCAAGGTGGAGAGGTCCGAACAGTATTCAAATGAGGGGTTTCGTCACGTGAAACTGTGCATAGTAATCGAACATTTTTAAAATCTCGATAAAATTCAGCATCGATTAAGCCGTTTGACCAAACAAACGGTATTTTAAATAACTTCGGCTCATTTTAATGTAATCATGCAACTCCCGTTTATGCCTGACGCTTTATTCTCGGCTCAAGATGGTTGCACGTAGTTGGACGCTCAGTGATCGTAAGGGCTGCAGAGCGTCTGTGGAACAGATCATAACATACCACTCAGAGAACAAAAGTATGAATTCTGCATACACAGGGATAGTTGAAAGTAAGAGTTTTCGACCTGGAGCATAATTACCACCGGCATGCATCATCCGCATGAAGGAATTTGATTTGAGTATATGTGGCAAAATTCGGTTTAAATTAGATGTGACTTTAAAGATCTATATCTATCTCTCTCATATTCTTTCTGTAACCTGATCTGATCCCAAAATCTGTTGCCTATTTACTACTCATAACTTGCTACCTCTAATGTTTTGTAGCGGTATCGAAATCTGACTGCGGCGGGTGTCCTAACAGACTACAGGATAAACATTCATACAATTACCCTGCAGAATAAGGACAGCTTAACTCTACTTCCGCGGGTTCGGTTGACACAAGCAACTCACCATTTTCAAGCGCACACTGGTGGTAAAAAATTTCCGCAGATTGCGGAGGTGTTTAACAGACTGGCACCTGTGTCATGCATTCTATTTCCCTCAACCCCACAATATGACCGCCTATACAAATAGAATGTGTGTGCAACATTGTGGTATATGAATGAACGAGCAAATTTATCTCTGTACCCGTTTTGATGTTTAAATTGTAATCCGAAGCTTAGTGTTCAGGCCATTTTAATGGTATATAAATTATTAAATATTCTTCTCCCTGAATGGTTAAGTTACTTTCTACCTGTTCAGCAGAACAAAGCGGCATCGGTATTCGAGCGGGTATTTGGTGCAGGCCTAACAGCAATTCGTCTAGATCGCAGTTGGTAGCCAGGAATGGGGAAGCGGACGGCGACCTTAACCCTAATCCTAACCTTGATCTTTACCCTATCCTTCACCTTAAACGTTGACCGTTAACAGCTCTTCAGTTAAAGTTTTCAAATTGTTTAATGATATAGGTCAACTTTTAAATATCATTCGTTTTAAAGACACTTAAATATGTGCCTTTACAAAGAATTAACTGATGGGACAATTAGTTAAGACTGCCTGAATTGCGAAATCTAAGGATAATACATTCATATTAGATGGTTATAAGACGTATCCCAAAAGTGGATATCTCCCCAGATATGCGCGGTTATGCCACTCAAATTTATAACCGGGTTAGCAGACTGGACTGCATCGGATTCAGAAACCACACATGTCTTTTTGGACTCATTCATGCTCCATAAACACACGAGTTAATATTCTGACAGAGACCAACTACCCAAGGGCACCATTATGAGCACAGCATTCACCTGCGGCTTCGGTCCGCCGATTTGAACTGCCTTGTCGACGTGTAGGCCGTGTCTGGTGAAGTAAAGAGGTAGGTTGGTTGTCCAGTCGGAGGTGCTGGCCTGCCTGACTAGGACAGTGAATAAGTCCAGGATGTTTACTGTTTCGCTTGTTCGACGTCTGTGCTGGCTGAGGTAACCTGCCCAGGACGTAAACTTCAAGATTCGTCGCCAACTGTCTGCTGGCCCATTGCCCCTATGTTAAGGCTTAATATGGGCAAAATACCTAAGTGTCCCCTACAGTGAAATGTAAGGGTAGTCAAGCAATGTCCTATGTCCATTCGTAACAGATGACATCCGAGCCAAATATAGGCTTTTTGCCCCTTAGCCAAATCATTTAATTTAAAAGCAGTTCATATCCGTACTGTCGTCGTCATGTTAAATACCCACAGTCTTAATAACCGTGAATCATCGACCAAAAGGTCTCCTTTATCCAAACTTGATCTTGTATGCAAACATGCACAATTATTCGAGTGTATATTTCGTCCGCTGAAAATAAGTTGGGATGCAAAATGCAACGTTTATCTTCAAATTCTCAGCTCAAGCTACTGCAGTGTGTATGACTGGCTTTATCAACACGTTGAAAATCTATCTTCGCCAGCCTAACTTGGCACTTGTGAAGTGCAGCTTCTTTTTTAATCTAAGTCTATCGCGATGATGATTTACATGCATGCGTGCCTATGACATTTTCATAAATTTAATTTGAGGTTTACGTTTCAGCAGAAATTACGGCCAGATCGGAATTATCCGATAGGATACATATGATCTGAGGTAAATGCGTCAGGGGAGTCAGGCAATGTCCTGCATCCATTCGTAAAAGCTGACAGCCGGACTATGACATTTTCATAGTTTACATTTGAGGTTTATATTTCAGCAGAAAGTATGACATGACAAGAATTATTCGAAAGGGTTGACATGACCGAAGGTAAATGCAGGAGGACAAATTGGTTTGTGCTCGTGTTTTCGAGAATGCAAAAATAATTTTAAAATCCTTGAGAGAGAGGGGGAGGAAAAGAATAAAAAGTGGATAACGCTTTATTTTTGCAACTAAAGTTTCCACATCTTCGTCAAAATCTTTCTCAATTACTCGTAGCCTGAATAGAAATTAATACATGACAAGAAGCCATATGGGTTTGTGTAGAAAGAGTACAAGTACTATGGGGGAAATTCGAATCTTAGTGTTTGAGTTTCGGTTTCATTACACATAAGCTTTCGCGTCAGAAATGGGTTATGGGGAATTGAGCGATATCCTGCAGAATTTTGTCAGCGAACTGCTTAACCATTGCGAAATCTTATTGCATCAAGAATAGAGCATGGGATGGTATGTTAATATGCCGATGTACGGCAAGAGATATGCCGGGGTAGAAAGACTTTGCAAAAATTAATTTACAATGAAAGGGATGGGAAGCGTCGTCCACACTTAGATCAGCAAATTGCGTGATCGTTGTGAATTGATGTTGCGTCTAAAATGTCAGCTAAAATGGCAACAAACCCCGCGACAGAAGAGGACACTCAGAAAACGTTTGACACGGAGCTTCTCACAGTCTGCACCGTGCAGTTGTAGAGGTGCTATGATGTTTCATAATTTATGAACACCGTTCACGTGCAGGCTGTAAAAATATAGTCTGAAACATATTGCATGTAGGCAAGTCTAAAGAGGTACACTGCAGTCATTAACTGAGGCCATGATATGTTGTATAAATCTAGTTCTTTCAGAAGGACTTTCTACTTAAGTAGCCGTGGGTGAAGTCGGTCTCAACTCCTTTCGTGCGTACCACGTAGGGTCCCATTACTAAGGAGGAAATGATCATTATTAAATTGTTTAGAGTAACCTCTGACGAGAATCTAACTGGATACGACTCATTTCCAGCGCCTTTCTCGCATACTGGGAAATATTGGTAGTGTTCTTTCTAAGCATGTACCTATATAAGTCCAGCCAAAATCGCAGTGAGGACCCGGCTGCGAGGTTACGTAAATTTCAGCTGTTTTAGTTTCCAGATTCTATGCCTAGAGATTGCGGCCAATTAAAAAATGTTTCGCAAATCACAGTTAAAACACTGGCATCATAAGTTCCTTGCGGCCGAACCTGTCACATATAAACATGGCCAGTTGTGTCACGCGGTGGACATCTGTGATAAAGATAGACAAATAAAGATAGATGAATGATTTTGCGTGAAGGTAAACATTCTTCTCCGACCTATACAATCAACCGGGTTTGTTGCAGGAGATCGTTATCAGCAAACATAAACTTATTGTCAATATTAATTAAACAGATATGCAGTAAAAACGTACGAGAGTTTCGACTTATTTTAGGGCGGATGATTAATCAAGTAAATAAGATAATATCAGTAAATTCAAGTTCATAGAACAACAGTCAGCAGAATTGCGATATTTGCTCGCTTCCGCAAGGTAAACTTAATGCTAAAGGGATAGAAAACCTCTGAGAGAGTTTACTTTGAACAAGGATTATAAATATTCTTAATCAAAGTTCAATATGTCAGAGGACATGCCAATGGTTATGCTCTCTATTGCTGCAAAAAAAATTGTTTGGAGATCACATTTATTGAACACTGCGCTTAAGGGCGTTCCGTACAAGACGAATGCTGAGAGTTGGCCAGCTCTTTCGGTGTTTTTTTATGAAGTAGCCTTATTCTACTTTTTACATACTTATCTTTGTTGGGTCAATATTTTCTACACATAATAATCGCCACCTTCTTAGACGTTCTGCGCAGAAACTTTGTCCATTGGAGTGCGTGCGCAAATTAACCAATAAAGCCCAGGCATGGAGACCGACGCATCACGCATTTGCTAATCACATGTGCTCTTTGCAAGTCCCCTTTTTTAAAAGTGCCCGAAACAGCTTCAGATTGTAAAGCACAAAATGGGAGGAAAATGCCCCTTTTCTGGCTCTTTTCGGCCTCAGCCACTTTTTGCCTTCTATCTTCTACTGCATCCTGTCTGCAGCTGCCTTAATACCCCAGGTGAGTAGGCATGTTGCACATCTATAAATTGCGTTGTTAAGCGAACCCATCTGAAATTTTATTTCTTCCAAATCCTAAGACACGTCCCTTTGCCCTGATCTGGCACATTGGGCCTCTCCTAACAACACGCTGGCACTCTTGTCGGCATGTTTCAATCGTCCGCTAAAATATTCTGGATTGTACGGCATGAACGACTGCCGGCTTAAGATCAAAAGCGCCGTTTTTAAAAGTGTCAGAATATATGATATTCAAAAAAAGGTTGGACCCAATCACCTTTTTCAGCACGAAGTTTTCATCGACAGAATGAAGCTTGAAATCGTCTGTTCGGTAATGTTTACTGGATTTTCGTAATTTCAATCTCTCACATTATATAACATAATTTGTGATTCTCTTCATGTTATAACTGTACGTTTTCAGCAAGCTAAAACCGTCTTTACACTTTGATATTAAATTAAACACACGGTTGTGCGTGATCAACAAACGCAAGTAATGCGTTCCAGTTTGCGTTTACTAAATGAGAGCATTGCTAAAAGAAAGGAACTCGGGAAAGATCAATTTTAAAAGGGTTTCAAGTGTTTGCCAACCATTTTTCTGTTTTCATTCGAGACTATATAAAATGGGCTTAATTGGTCCTGCATGAGCATGACCATTTGGAGGTATATGTTTTTATTTAATGTGAATAGCTGATCGTTACAAGAGTGCCCACTTCGAGTGCTTGTTAACACTATTTTCTGATTCCATACACGGTTACAACAACAAGCCTACAGGTAGACTCTCTCCGCCCTCTGATTTTCTATTCCTACCATAAAGTGAGCATTTGTCGGTTAATGACCGAAAGCCCTTAACCTCAGAAGCCTGAGTGTGCATTCGAACAACCTCCAAAATACGACATGCATCCAGATTGACATGCATTCCTCCTTCCGATCCTGAGTGTATTTTAAATGTAGGTGCCAGATTTGAGGCCAAAAGTAAGCAAATTAGGCACACAGCAATCAGAGTAACTGGTGTAGTCGAAAACATAGCGATCAAAAATCGATTATCTTGAATTAGACATAAGAATGTGGATTGCACTCGCATTGCAGATGACTCCACCCTAGATTCCAAAGGGGTTTGTCCAGGGTAAGGATAAGTGTTAGGGTTGGAAGTGTTCCGGTATAGTGAGTGAGGGTGTGTTTGGACAGAAGTAACCACCACGGAATTTAGCCCGATGTCACTCGCAGTACTAAGGAGATCTACGTTCCTTCATCCGACCGAATTCTTAAAAACCAGGACGATTAAAATAAAATTATCATTATTATTGTTATTATTATTATTGGTTTTATCCACCCTCTACTTTGAAATGTGACGGCACTTCAATTGGGCTAAACCAGAAGGAACACTGTCGGCAATACTGATAAATATGAATTGCTTGTCTCTGGACAGTTTTCTGAGAGGACGCCTGATCCAAACCAATAACCTTGGCTCTAGATGCACAACCAATATACGCCAGATACTCTCATCCTGATATAACCCCAGAGGTTCAAAATCACAGCCAACTTGAAGTAGGCTTTCGATCTTAGGGCTAGGCGTTTTAATTCAACCTATGTATTGACAAGATGACTCGAATTGAGACTTGAAGTCGAAAGGATCCGAAAGTATGCGCGGCTACTAATAAATTAGTCGAAAGTGAACATTTAGTACTGCCCTAACATTGTCAACAATATTTTAACAGTTGGCGTTTTCTTCCTCCTCTGAGGACAATAGACCGGATCCCTAGAGAAAGGCTGGACGTTTTAGTGTGTTACTAAATGGTTTGTACGTATGTGTACGCCTCAGTTAACAGAGGATACATACAACGTCTATGGAACAAGTCTTGACATTGCACTCTGAAGAAAAACTTTGAATTCTGCTTAAATCGAACATGCTAAGGGGTTATTGGAAACACAAGCGTTTTTCATTCTAAACATTATTACAACCAGCATACGGAAACTGCATTCAAGTGTTTGACCTGGGTATCTCCGTTACTGTTTGCTTAGAGTCAAGTGAACCGTATTAGGTATATAAATATCGCCTTCATACATATTTACACGTGGTTTTGGTTCCAAAATGCAACTTCTTTGTCGTCAAATTAACTCGTCTTGAAATTTGAAGTCATCAGGATTCGAAGTTCGGCTGGCTGATTAATCGGACATTGGATATTGTAAACAATATATCAACAATAACTCTAATAAAACGTAAACCTAACCTTAGTCTTGACTCTAGGCCTGCTTTAACTCTTAACTTTGCGATCAACACCAACCCCAACCCTAACTCTGAACGTGCTCCTGGCTTACTTTACCAGTAATTTTAAATCTGGCTTAATACCAACCCTTACCTTGAAGTTAACCCTAATTTCACTGGATGTTGGCTCAACGCCACCCGTTTTGCGGTCGGTTTCTGTTCTCATATCCTGTCTAGACGTCCACATAAGTCATTCCTGCCAGTATATGAAGTAACCGCATGTTCCCTTAGTCCTCCATTGGCATTCAGTATCTTCCGAGCTGTTTGTCCAATCAGAGGACGTTTTTGAAAAATTCGTTTCATTGCCATATAATTGTGCAAATTCTGTTTACGCATGACATTTTATTAAAAGCTTACAAGGATTTACTCGTGAATGAGCGCCTCAGTTAACAAAGAGGTTACCGAACATCTGTAGGACAGGTCCTGACATTGCGATCAGAGGACAGAATTTGAATTCTACTTTAATTCCTCATGACAAAAGGTAATTGAAAGTGAAGGGGTTTTTCACCCTAAACATAGTTACAACCAACATACACCAACTGCATATGGGAATTTGACCTGAGCGTCTCCGTTAACATTTGTTCGGGATCAGATGAACCATATTAGAGATATAAATATCGACCTCATATCCTTCATGTAAGCTGATTTAATGCCACAGTGTGATGCCCATTAAATGCTTGGAACTGGCCATCTCTACTTACCTATAGCAGCATCAAAATCGGACCGCGGCGGGTGCGCAATCATTCTTCATGATAAACATCTACACAACCACGGTGGGGAATACGAAAAGTTTAACCCTCCTTCCGTTGACTCGAATGTCGCAGGCGACCGTCCGCAATCAAGTGCCCAATAATGGCACTAAACTTCCGCTGATTGCAGACATTTTTAACAGACTGGCGCCTGTTTCATGCATCCTCTCTTATTCAATGTCAAAATATGGACGCCTACGCAAATAGCGATTGAATACAACGTTGCAGTTTGTGGAAGAACGGATATATTTACCTTTGCACTCGTTCTGAAGCGTATGCAATAGAAATGACCCCTTTAGTTTGTATAAGTTGTACTCTGAGGTTTACGTACCAGTAGCTAACATAATATGCATAACATGGTTTAGGTAAACCATCATACATAACAATATAGTACATACTTTCCCCCAGGCAGGTATTGCAGTGTTATGATTTGCCATTTCGGATTCATCAAGAACAAAGATATGATTGTTTAATTAAGATAAATCTGCGCCACCAAGGACCACCTTGAAAGAAACCTTACCTATCATTAATTATACCATTTGAAGTCGTTTTCACAACTTATTCTTCGAAATGTCCATGCAGAACGTTTGGCGATAGGAATATTTATTAGCGAACTAAATTCTTCTGCACTCCGCAAAAATGCAATACTAGGTAATAAGTGCTTGAAATCTTTAAATTAAGCAAGTTTAGATTAGTCGTAGTGACCGCATTTATAGCCCCTAACAGTTGCGGGCCTTTATACTTATGCGATTTATTGAGAAACCTGGTTTACTAAGATCAAACAGGCGGAGCATCAACCAAGAAACCGACAAATAGATTTACTTGACTGTTTTATTGAATAGGAATGACATACTCGGGGCGATCCCAATGTGAACGCGATAACGTTCTGTAAAATCGGATAGCCTGTAAGGAATTATTAAATTAAAATACGGTTAGATGGCGGTATGTTCAAAATGCCTACAACATTCCAATGTAAAATGAGTATACCACTTTCCGATGTATGGGAGTTTGTGTTGTGTTTTGCATATGATTTCTCAGGTGACTTACATATTTTGCGTAGGTCTGATAAATATGCGAAATAGTCGTTCCAATAAACACATTTATAATGTCAAATTGAAGCTTTAATTAAGAGGCACACATTTTGCCACGCAAAGTGTCCCCACTCATCTAAAAGTAAAATATGGATTTTAACCATATCTACATGCGGTAAATTGCATTTGATCAGAGAAGTTATGTTCTATATGCAGAACGTTTTGGGTCATAAGGAAATTCTAAAAATGTTTAAAAATTAGACAATTGCTTAAAATATTAGGGCCGCAAAATATACGGTCACCTCCTCCTTGCCCCCTTCACCCAAGGGCCATAAGACGCCGACCTCGTCATGCGGATGGCGTAGGAACGATAAGTGTTACTAGTCCCTGAGTCACTTATAAACCCTGTATACTTCGCATATTTTCGACTCCTATCTGACTGTTTTGGCCCGATGAGGAGTTACTGAAAACAGGTGTTTGTCAAACAGGCTTTTTAATTGTAACTTGGGAATGTTCGCACATCTTTCATAGTGGATCCAAATGTTTCCCGGCATTTGTTGGCACTTCCTCGTAACGCTGGCATAATAAATGTCTAATTACGATTTCATTTCTTCAAAATTGCCCCACCAGATATTTTTTTGACAACGTTGAGCTTCGTTTGGGAGCAGCCACAGGTGTTGACTTTCAGACCAATGTCGTCTGATTACAAGAACCTAGGGGTAAACCCAGAATTATTCCATCAGCAATTTCCTCGTTTTGGAAAGGTGTCTGCATGACCGCTCAATATAAGTAATAAACACATGATTTGCAGAGTCGCACAGTTTTTTCTGAAGCCACATGATCATGTTCGAAGACGTTAAAATTCTGGCAAATATGACAATCGCATAAACGGCGATTAGCTTGAGTCATGGCCCCAGTTCTATTAAAATTGCAATGACAGACCCTTCCATATTAAATGCCGGGACAAAGTCCCAGTAGAATAATTATCTATGCGGGGAACGCACAGACGAACACTGTTCTTAACGCCAGTTTCGGTGGGTCGAATGGCTGAAAAATTATCATGCCAAAATCTCACACGGACGGTGAATTTGGGGCCAACCATGGACTAATTATCACACGAAAGTCAACCCTCAGGGGTGATGGGAATATCGTTACTCTTCTTCTTTATGCGCTTGCAGATCGACAGTGTCTCATAAATACTGCACAATTCTGTGTACGAAATGCCCATATCTTATGTGGTCTCTGATGCTGGGTTCAAATGCGAATGCGGAAAGTCGGGAGAACAGAATTCTTGTTCCAGCGGTCCGCCTACTCATCCTCGAGGCAGGTCCTTTTGTGACGGAGTCTTTTTAGACGGTCGACATGAGATACCTCCACAGAGTCCATTGACGCCAACTAAGTTGGAGTGTTGCATGAATTTACGAGACGCTTGCCTGGGCTCTCCAATGCAGCAGAAAGCCATACATGATAGCTGAACTTACCGACGAAAAACCTCAGTATGCGTAAATATAAAGGGGTTTGTTAGCGATCTGGATTCAATATACGACCGGATCTCAGAATCACGTGGTAAGGCGGTGCTGATAAGAGAGGCCGTTCGGAGAACCGTTGCATAAACTAACTGACGTTCCCACATGAGGCTGCTAACCGTATTTTATAAGATTGGCCGAGTATCATTGAGACAGCCCCACTGACGATTTCAGCTGGAAAGCATTCCAAGTCGCATTTGACAGTGGCGTCATTATTACCGAACGCGAAAAACGAAGAGACGCTTGATTAGATGTGCGAGATTATCGCATACCTTGAGTTCGATTTTCAACTGTTAACCGGATCGATTGATCAATTCATCGAATAAAAGACTACGGACTATAGTGCGTGTACGGGACAGATCAAGCGATGCTGGGTGCTCCAGAATTCAAAGTGGGACAGAATGCAGAGTCAGAAGAAAAAGATGGGCTCGCTGGAACCGGTTTATTTAGATGCTGACATTTCGAAGAGCTTTGTCGGTTCTCTGTTGTCAAAGCGTAAAATGCACTTAATCGACCAGAAATCCCAAGTGGCATGTCACATTGGTCGGCCTCATGCCGATAGATTTTCCTCTCCTCCGGCTGCCTCCGCCTCTCGGGGGATAGTTGACGGGCGTTTTGTCTGTGTGCTCTGTAAGTGACCACGCCGTCGAAGAAAGGTGATTGAACCTTTGGTGGGTGGTCGGTCTGACCGTTTTTTTGTTTCCTCACCGTTGGGCTGTCTCTGTATGGCCATCTTAAGTCCGGCGTGGTTGTAAAGTCCTGCACGGTGATGCAACATCCTCACCTCGCCAATCAGAAGGAAACCATGAGTAAGTAGCGACAGGTCACACAGCATCAGATGATGCTGACGGACAAAGATATGTCCACCTGCCGCTCAACCACAATTCCCTTATGTGTGATTGATAGGGCACTCACATAGTCAGGAGTAATTGATAAGTCAAGAAAGATGTTTCTTTGATCACTGAGATTGAATGCTTCTTAAATCAGCTTGTGTAGCTGCACGAACGTCCACGATCAGACTTCACTGACAGGGAATCACAAAGTTTATCATTACGAAAGCGCTAAAACCCATCAAAGTCAGACATGACGGCTACTCATGTGATTACTGGGGACCGTGTATGTGGTCAGATAACGGATAGACTCGTCAGTCGAAGTCCTGTCTGCATGGCGGGTAAAGATTCAAAGAGCTGTTCCTCAAAACACACACATCACACCTCGAAATGATCATTATGTGTTTTAGGGATGTCATATTGCTGAGTCATATGCTGCACCGCGATTGCCGGAGCGACCGAAGAGGACCGCAATTAACAAGTATTTTCTGAAAAGGTACATCATAAAAATTTCGGATTCCGTAAACATTGTCGCCCGACTGTTGCCGTGTATTTGAATGTGTTTGTGACGGTGGAATGGAAACTGCACCCTTTTCCAGCCCTCTGTCGATCATACTAACCAACAAATAACTGTGATGTTTGCCATTGCATGACTGTCTGCGGCCGACGGTTCATACAGTCCGCTCATTTTTTGAAATTTTCAACTTTACCGCCACATAAGCCACGGTTTAAAATATCTGAATCACAATTACTTTCATAAGATTCATTTTTTGTAGGAGAGTTAACATTAATGGGTCTGCGCATTCACCCGCGCACATATTTGCACATTCTGCTTCTCTCAGCTGTGCCCTATGCCTACCACGGAAATCCTGGTTTAATGGATCTTTTAGAAAACCTCAGTTTCAGACATTTTTGTTAAAACATTTATAAAAGTAAAGAGCTATGTGGCTCTGTAGTAAAAAGAATATACTACTTTGTTAATGATATTTAAGTCAAGCTTTACACGTAGCCTACGAGAAATTTACAATGGAAAACAAATAATTGTCCGTAAAAAAATATGTACTTATAACTTTTCCCATGCATATTTTATTATTAAATTAAAGCTATTCGCCCCATTGAGGAAATAGGCAGGTGTAATTTCCTTTATTTTTTATACTGTGCTTTAGGGACTAAAAACAAATGTTCTTCGCCGTCAGATTTTTCATCATCACGGGATGCGAGGTACCTGCTATTGCAGTCATTAAATCGTCAAGTCGAAGTTCTCAATGAAAATTTCATAAAGTGCGCTCTGCAGAGGACAGATATCGGGTTTTAAAGCAGCGGCAACTGATCACATGAAACCTCATTTCTTCAAAATATGCTGCGAGCTGCAAATCAGAGTAATCAAAGTTGCTTCGGAATGTAGGGTACGGTGTAATTTATAAACAAAATACGTGCAAAAATCATCTACATAAACTTAAAGATAACAAAATCTCTTGTTTTTACTTTGTCAGTGGACCGTCTTATAAAGGACATCGTTTACATCAAGAACCGGTTAATTACTCAGGGAGAGACGAGTTTGAATTCGTACATCCTATTGTGCATTGCATTCCGCTTATAATTACTACTTGTATGCACCGACCGCAGTTCACTCTGTGTGCCATTCCAGTTTGCAACGACTATGCCTGTTGCTCCAAAACTGGGAAAGGCTTGGCCATTGCCTACAGTCACTGAAGAACATTTTGTCACTAATGCATATAGACCATGCGGTTGTCTAACAACAATATGTAAATTAAAATCCTTATTTGTTTAAATGGAGTCCCAGCCTAGACGTTCTTCGTTGTTCGGAAACTACACAGTTGAACACGCAAAAATTTCAAGTGCCACGAATTTGACTGTATTTAAAACTGCTCTTCGTTTAAACGGGAGCGTATAGGTGCTGGTAAGGGTCGATTTTTCGCTCACGTCGATGCGTACGCGACACTGATTTATAAATGAGGTTCACGCTAAAGCTCGACTGGAAACAGCGGCAAATCCAGCTGGTCTCATTTCCTCATTTTGCCCTATCAATGCACTTATGATTACGATGATGATGATGATGATAATGATGATGATGTAAATATTAAGTAAACTGGCTAGCAATGAACTGATTGACAATATAATGATGAAATATGTTATATTTGAATGCGGATTCCCTTGACATTGTCATTTTCGAATGCCCTGCTGGCGTTTTGTCAACATTCGATTGTTCTTGAATTGAGTGCTATCGTATGATTGTCACGGCTTCCTAAGTTGCCAACTATTGAAATTATATCGCTCTGTTCGCTTAATGTGCATATAAAATTTCATTTTATAAACTCATTGATGTCCCAAATTTGCATTTTTTAAGCAACCGCCTTCACATAGGCCTTAGCGTGACTAACCTGGGCACTTCTAACAGGTTTTTTGTATTTCTGCCGTCCACACAGAAGTATGTGAGTTAGGACCTCCATATAACGTTTCCTAATTTAATTCTGCATAGCCCGTAATGATTACAACCACTAGGCATTTGGACAGCAAATACATAATTCCTCTTACAAAAAGCAGGATAAAGTCCCTACATAAGCGATCAAAAATGGCAAATTAGGGATCAGGACTCGCTTTTTTCAAAAATCACAGGATAAAATAAAATAGACCTTCCGATTCCTGACATAAGATAACGTGTAGCAGGGAATTAGCACTTGCCAAGAAATATGCTGAGTAAAATTTACGTGTTGCATGTGATAAACAATTAGTCCTACACATTACGTTTGGCAGTTTTTAAGCTCCTAATTTTGCCGTCCTTAGGTATCAGGGGAGAAGTCTTAACTACCGGCCGTCTGAAGCGAAAATGTTCAGAAACATAGACTACACTAGTGGGCAATTTCATTTTGGTCAATAAATCCAGAAAAAAAGCAAATCCTGTTAATTCAAAGCATGTGCGCGACAATAAATAAGGCACAAATGAAAGACACGGCTTGCACAGGCGCGACTGCAAATTATGTTTGAAAGGACTTAGTGAGTGTTTGAGGAAATTGACAAGGATACGTTAGCATAAAACCGTATTGCCACATGATTCCGCTGGAAACTACTCGAGACTATGCATGTGAACATGTTTCGAATGCAAAGGTTTATGCGTTGTTCGCGTACGGATGGGAATTTGGTGACCAATTGTTAACTGGCGTAATGTTCATTGTTTACATGGTGTTTTATACCGGAGAACAAATGACTGCGTGCCGGCATAAAAAGTCACTTAAGCATGACTGTTGTGCGCCTTGGTCTGCCCCTCCACTCTACTGGGTCGTTTTGCAATCCCTTGTAAGAGTTACAAGTTTAGGAAAAGAGGCGACAGTATATGTGCGCAGAAGAAATTAAGCTGTTTTGAGCTGCGCCTGGGCAATACGATAAATCGCGTTTAAAAGAACAGGCCAAGGGGAGACGCAATACGCCATGACTCGCTATCGCTAAGGAAAATTTGCAATATGATGCAATTGGTAAAGCAAGTTACACTTAACTCGCCCACTGTACGATGGCAGGATTTCGGACGTTTTCACTATGCTAGAGAGAAAAGTGAAAGCCGCAGGCCAGAGTAAAATAAATGGAATATTTATAGACCACCAAAATTTGCAAATCTTGTGAAAGGGACATTTTCGTTTCCACCCAAATGGCCACTTATGCGATCACTCAGCTGAGTTTTTTCATTGACTGTTTTAACGATTATAAGCTTGTCATATACAATAATTCGCCACTTCCTAAAACGACCTTTTTTAAAAACACCACCTTATGACCTTTCCTATCGTAAATGCCAGGACTCCCAGGTAGCTATTTAAAAAGGAGTCGAGAACTCGGTCGACGCATGTTTAATTCAGTTTTCTTTGCACACATTCCTCTGGTGTTTGTATCCCGCGTTTGTTATTATCCTACAACCCGAGTGCATGTGAGTCAACGAGAAGTAATGATACCGAGCGTTCTGAGAGAAGCCCGATGCTCTCCTGACATTTTCAAATATTGCTCAATTTAATGCTCTGATTGACGCATACAGATGCACCACGCGCTGGATATCCATTCTTAACCGCGCGTGACATGAGGGAGTTAAATTTTGACCGTTTTAGACTGACAAAATTCGTGGGTTTAAACGAACTCTGATCCGGTCGGCTCCCATAATACGTCGCCGGGAAAAAATCAGTCGGACATTTGGTTAGGTTGACCGATTTGACGCACGCAAGCCTACGATTTTGACGGCAGCACCGAGAGGTAGAATGATTGGTGGTTTAAGCGGCTGTTGGCACTAGATCTGTTGCAATTTAGCCAGGTGGAACCTTAAGTAAGGCATTAATGAAGAATGCTGTAACCATCTATGTTCCACTTTCACCCCTGGTCCCAAAACAGACACAATGCCGCGCCTACAGGCTTTAAAACATAGTACAATTATGTCATTTCTTCGGTCCTAAACTATGCTGCCTTTTCCAGATAACACTGACCTCGATAAAACGGAATTACATGTACAGTCAGTAAACGATCACGTAAATGTCAACTGCAATTCTGAAATGCGGTTTCGATTAAGAGTGATTACCTAAGGGAACCTGTACTTCTGACTACGGCTTCAAAGTTCCACCACGTGGGATATTGACTTTTTGGATATATCTCCTTTTGGTCGTCTGCAAAAACCTCTCTCGTCGCAAAATAACGGCATAAGCAGTTTGCATCTTCATTATCAATGTGTGATGTGTTTATAAATGTAAAAACTGATTCGAGCCATAATGCTCAAAAATATCCCTTTTTGTGCTGATTAGTTAACAAGTCACGTCTTCTTCAAATTTTGTGCTTGACAACATTGGGTTTTGAAAAGTTTCTAACTGTAAGATATTTTCGGATCATGTAATGTTCATTCGGATAGCATCGTAATTGCCTGCTCGATAATGCTCATCAGCAAGCCTATAACGGAATCCACTTCCGTCCTAACGAATTATGACCCCCAATATATTATTTCTGATGGTACAAAGGTATGTGTGTTTTTTACAAAACGTAATGCATACAACTTACCGTCTCTAAACGCTTAACGAAATTGCGAATGCAGATCGAATTTAAAATTATTTGGGAGTCGGCAAAGCCATTTTACAACAATCTTCATCTTCCGTTCGAGTAGGAAATTTGATAAGACGTCATTTTCTGCTAAAGGAGCACAAGAATCAATATTTTTCACGGAGGTTTTCTGTTAGGATATATTTAGGTTTACGGCGACACTGAAAATCGATAAAGGAAATACGTACCACGAACGTAGTTACCTTTTATCAAGTAGGGTTCGCCCAGGTGGCCAAAAAGAATTGCCTTCAAACCCAATACTCCGGCGTGTCTAGAATGCTTTGGGGATGTTTCGCGAGGCACTCATTATTGCAGTACAGCTTAGGTAATTCTTCCAATTGAAAACGTACACCAGCAAAAACGATACTAAAACAGATACAATACTAAAGATCAGGATAATTGACTTGTACACGTCCATAACTGACATTGGTATAATTTCTTCCAAAAACGCTGTTTAATATTCACTGTCCCATAGACATTTAATTCTTCTAAAACTTACGTTTTCACGGTGTGGACGAACTCATATTATTTCTGTTGCCTGTTATTCTATGAAATGGAATTTGCTGATATCACCCTACTTGCCTGATTAATCATTTTGTATAATTAAGTTAGAACTCATATGCACTTTCATCTGGTTTCTTTTTTATTCATATTGACCATATATACATATATCTTAAGCAGAATGCCGTGCAGACAATCAATTTGACTTTCGTTCTTGGACTAAAATATCTCTCTTCACGCAACGCTAATCATTTCTCTGTTTTATCTGTTATTTTTCACCTGCTGTCTTTGCTTTATCGTGTTAACTGCGGATATATAAGGGGAGCTGTGTGCGGAACTTTCCAATCTCTGAAGATGGGTAAACAAATCAGCCACTCGAAACGTCGGACCTCCAATAAACCCCCCCCCCCGGTGAACGATTCTTCTTATTTTAAACATCATTCAGTCTTTGCAGTCTATCGATTTTGCAGTTCTTGATTACGACAAAATTGTCATTGACATAGCACATCCACATTTTGTGCTTGGGAGTTTGAAAAACCCCTTTCTTCTAGCCGCAGTAATGCTAGTTCAGGGAGTAGACCTGATATTAGTGAGCCCATCGGGATTCCCCTCACCTGTTGATAGTACTGATTGTCGCATTTACAATAATTCATATTGGCCCAATTGTGAAAACCCGGCGCCTCGGTGGGATTCGAATCCACGCAATAAGGCAAAGGTTTTAGTACAGCCAACGCTCTAACCATTTGAGCTACGATACGCCGCCGGACGACGCGAGTTTAATAACATATGGGTCAAGTTACCCCCTCAAGTGGTTAGGACGTTGGTTGTACTAAAGCCTTCCCGTTACTGCGTGGGTTCGAATCCCACCGAGACGCCGAGTTTTTCACAGTTAGATCAGTATGAATTATTCAAAACCTGCCAAAAACTCTAGGAATTTACAAGAGTTCTTAAGGCAGATTTTGAGCAATTCTATAAAGCGCCGCACAGAGATATCAACGGGATTCTCCTGTAGGCGTTTGGCTATGCAGTCAATTGCCAAATCGTGTCGTATGGAAGAAAACAAGAAAACGACGTCAAAAGACGAGAGGCATTCATCAGTGCTTACTTTGAGGTCTTCGATCCGGCGGAGGAATTCGTGAGAGCTCTTAATGCTGTAGTGAGACTTGTGGAATAGCTGTGTCAGATGCTTGTACAACCATTTAGCTATGTTGTAAATATGGGACCAAATGGGCGGTATTGACATATATTTAAAACGCATCATATTAACCCTTTTTCTGTATATACAATATGCTAACATAAACCTTGTAATATGAGTGGTCCAAACTACAACCTGAACCAGATCAAGAACAAGTATCTGGGGAGACAACTGTATTTTACATAAAAGAATCAGAGTTCATATGAAAATGAACTACTTAACATGACAGTACTTGTTAGCAACGGCTTCTTGGACTCTCGGTCTGAACTTGGCGCTCGTGTTCCTGATGTACTCCGGCTAGATCATGCTCCACTCTCCATCAGTGGAGACATTCAGGACCTGAATACTGTTGTTAGGTTTGTTGCAGGCTTTCTCCTCGAGGTACTCCTAAATGCTGTTTTCGAGGGACTTTAAGTCTGATGACGATGACTGCCAACAAAGAGGTGATCGTATCTTGATATACTCGATAAGACATGGCGCTTAACAAGAACTGAGCTTCGAGACCATGTTTCGTTGACACATTCCACCTAGTCTTCGCGGACATATTACGTCTCAAAATACGGGCACATGGGTCAACAGGCAGTTAGCGACAATCCTTGAAGTTTGCGTCCTGGTCAGGATACCTCAAGAACCAGAAATCTCGGACAAACGAGACTGTATACGTTCTGTCCTAATCAGGCAGACCAGCACCTCCGACTGGACACCAAACCGGCCCATACACTTCACCAGACACGGCCTACACGGTCGACAAGGGAGTTCAAATCGGCGGATCAAAGTCGCAGATAAATGCTGTGCTAATAAATGTGCCCCTTGTGTAGACTGTCTCTGTCAGAATACTAACTTGTCTGTCTATGGGGCATGAATGAGCCCAAAAGAACATGTCTGGCCTCTGAAGTCAATTCAGTCCAGTCTGCTAATCCGGCTATAAATTTGAGTGGCATTACCGCCCATATCAGAGACACGTCTCACATGCATCTAGGGTAGAAATTTTACCAGAGGCCTTAGCATCTACTACGACGCCTTGTTTGTCTGAAATTGATAATAAACGTATGCCAATGCAAAACCCGCTTCTTCAGTAACAGAGTGGTTGCAGTGTGGAAGGCTCTGTTCATGGAGGCTGTTCTTTTCTCATTTGAGGACTCATTTATGGACAAATTGGGTGGGAGCGAATCCTTTTACTTACAAGCCACACAACCATGTACCCAACAACAGTAATTAAGTACACAGTAGCGCCTTTATTTCTTTTGTCTGGTTGCATGTTGCCAACCTCCATTTCGGTCTTTTTGTACACTGGTGCCGTTCCTACATCATTTTTGTAACCAGTAGAGAGATCAAGCGTGCTCGCCCGTTTAATGAAACTGACCTAACCAAACGAAAGAAAATCTACTATGTTGTGAACATCTTTCATTTCACTAACAGAGGTTCATGCGATACTATTTAGGAGGTTTCACGTAGCTTGAAATAAGTAACTAACACTGGCTGGTGTATATCGCAAACAGGTATGATGAAAACTCAACGTCTGTGTCGGAAGAGACATAAAGGACAGGACGAAGGTGGCTAATGATATAACTCAAGGCTCTGTTCTGTGGCTTTCAGAAATTCAACTGCGGTAACATTATGCTTGTCGATGATGTTAGGCTCTGTCAAGTTACTGAGGGCTCCAATGACCAGAAAATCCTATAAAATAATCCGCACCGACTGTAGACTTGATGTGGCAGTTGGCACCTGGTTCTTAGGGTGAAAAAGTGTGCCGTCCACTCTCTGCGCCCAACTAACTACCTCCCCAAATATCGGCATTAGGAAATATTGCCAAAAGGACACTCAGAGTCCCATAGATTCATCATAGAGGGATATTGACCCCATGGGAGCACTGTAGGCTAGCAAAAATACGTTTGAAACCTTCGACAAAGACCGCCATGGCAACATCTATGACACCGTGGTTCCACCTCGCCTAAAATATATCATAGAGGCGTGGCGACCATGTATGTTGGTTTGGCTGGAGAGAGAGAGTCCGTAAGGCACAACAGGACGAGTGAGTTCCTTAAAAACGATCGGCAAGCGCCCCTCTACCAACGGCTTTTTTATCGTTTTGCTTGGAAATATCTGACACTCCAGTTCACGCACAAGAGAATACGGGAACACTTACTGGTATCGCTGGAAAAAGGCGAAACGAGGAGCATAAGCAGCGCCATTCTCGGGCATGTTGTCGATTGCAGACATCGCGTGGACTCCAACGAAGCTTTTCGAGTGATTTATAAGGTCCCACCGAGCCAGCCTAAGCTACTAGGCCAGAGCCTGTTAGGGACAGCGGAAGTAGCCGCAATTAGGTTACGAAAGCCAACCTTATGCGCACAGAAGGACCACGTTCTGTCTCCGAGCCTACAGTGGTCGAAGGTCGACTAATGCTGCAACTCTCCCCGCGTCCTTCCGCTCTCACCCGCCGCTGCTATAACCCCCCTCCGCCCTCCCCCACATTCCTACACGCCGCCTGTGTTTTAAGGAAAACTTTTATCGATTTTTCTTATCGCTGACATGTTTTACTTCTAACCCGTACAGGTCTGACGAGAACTTATCGAATGCTACGTATGCTCGCCACCTCGTCTTCTGATTACTGCTATGGGAATTTTCGCAACTCTAAAAAAGACGCTTATAGTCGTCGACAAAGACCGCCTTAGTAAAGTCTAGGGCAGCGTGGTTCGACCTCACCTAGAACATATCATAGAGGCGCTGCGACCATTTCTAGCAAACGCCATAATAAAGCCTCAGTTAATTGCTGTGCTTATAACGGTGCCTCTTGGGTAGTTAGTCACTGTCAGAATATTAACTCGTGTGTTTATGGACCATGCATGAGTCCAAAATAACATGTCTGGTTTCTGAAGCCGATGCAGTCCAGTCTGATAATCCGGTTATCAATTTGAGTGGCATAACCGCTCATATCGGTGTGGATGTCCACTTTTGAGACACGTATCTGTAGCATCTAAGTTGAGAATTTTCCCAGAGCCCTTTGCCTCCACCAGTACGCATTATTTGTCTGCAATTCGTAATTAAGATACGCCAATGCAAAACCCGCTTCTTCGGTGACATTTTTCTGGCACTGTAGAAGGCTATGTCCGTGGAGGCTGTTTTTTCTCATGTGAGGATTTAATTAAGGACAAACTCGGTGCGAGCGAATCCCTTTAATTACAAGGCACGCGCGCCCACTAAGTAATTAATTAAGTACGCAGTAGTGCTTTTATTCCTTATGTCTGATCGCATGTTGACAACCTCCTTTTCAATCTTTTTGTACACTGGTGCCTTTCCTTCGTCATTTTTTAACTAGTGGACAGATCAATTATGCTCGCCCGTTAAATAATACTGACCTGAACAAACGAACGAAAATCCACTATGCTGTAAACACCTCCGAAACAGCTTTGATTTTACCAACAGAGGTTCATGCGAAACCATATAAGAGGTTTCACTAAGCTTGAAATAATTAATTGCCACTGACTGGTGTTTATCGCAATCTGAAGTGGTTAAAACTCAACGTCTGTGTCGGAGAAGAAATATAAGACAGAGCGAACATGGCTAGTGATGTAACTCAAAACTCGCTTCCGGCGCTTCCAGAAATTCGACTGCGGTAAGATTATGCTTGCCGATGATGTCAGGCTCTCTCAATGACAAGAAAATTCTTTAAAATAATCCGCACCGACAGTTAACATGATTTGGGAGTTAGCACCTGGATTTTAGTGTGAAAGGTTGTGACGTACACTGTCCACATCCAACCCACTACCAGCCCAAATCTCAGTACTAGAGAATATAACCAAAAGGACACTCAAAGCCCCATTGAGTCATCAAAGGGGTATATCGACCCCATGGAAGTACTGCAAGCTAGCAAAAAGACGTTTGTCGCCTCCGGCAAAAACGGCCACGGTAAATTCTATGACATCGTGGTTTGACATCACCTAGAATATATAATAGAGGTTCGGCGACCATATCTGCCGGGTGCGCTCGACAGCGAGCCCGTAAGGCACAACGAAACGAGTAAGTTCCGTAGAAAGTATCGGTGAGCACTCCTCTGCCAATGGCTTCTTTATCACTTTGCTTGGAACAGTCCGACACCCCGAGTTCACGCGCATAGTCAACAAGCAAAACACAGATTTCAACAACCGCACTGTAGCCACTAGGTGTAATAGAGACAGCAAAATATGCGTCCTGCTAATATATGTTAGGCCACATATGTGCTTTATGTTAAAATGGAGTCATAAAGAGGTTTAGGCATGTTGCACTGCTGACTACTCCTTCGAATATCTTCTCATTGTTTTCTTTATCTTACTGTTCTCAGCCAAAAAGAACCGAATGTTTATGGATGCATTTGGGAGTGACTTTCGCTGAACCAATCAGATTTTTACATGAAAATAAAGATCTTTGATTTGGCTAGGTGTTAAAGTCAAAATGCTCCATCTTCAATGATATAATGACAAGTAGGCAGATACTCAAAAAGTTAAATGTGCATTGCTGTCGGCGTCAACAGTATAAGGCGGCTGAGTTCCAAATCCAGGCAATTGTTTGATCACCCAACTGAATCAAAATTTACACCACTTAAGCCCCGAGCACACTTGTAGAGTGCTATCAGCATCATTCGTGTTTAAATATTGGAGTTGGCGCTCACTTTGCGATATATCAATGGTAAGATAGATTGAATGCTGTCCTGGGAGGTTTTTTTCATAATGAAAATTTTGTCGATGAGGGTGAGGTTGAAAAGGGTGCATGCAGATCATATTAAATATTTTCTGACATGACGCATTTCCCGCTACTGGAAGTATTTCTTTAACGGCTGCGACACAGTTTGTATTTGCAATTACAAAACTAAGACTATTTCAGAGAACTTCTTCAATAACAACCATTGGTGATTATCGTAAAGCGAAATGGTGAAACTCCAACGTCTGTTTCGGAGAAGACACATAAGACACGGCAAACGTGGCTACTGATGCAATTCAAGACTCGGTTCTGTGATTTTTAGAAATTCGACTGCGGTAAGATTATGTTTGTCGGTGATGTTAGGCTTTGTCAAGTTGCTGGGGGTCTCAGTGACCAGAAAATCCTTTAAAATAATCTGCACCGGCCGCAAACCTGTTTATACCAGACACGGTCTACTCGGTCATCTGGGAAGTTCAAGTAAATAAATTAAAATTGCAGATAGATGCTGTGCTAATGATTGTGCTCCTGTTGAAAGTAGTCTTCGTCAGACTGTAATTTGGGTGGTTGTAGAGGTTGAATAACTCTGAGATAAGATGTCTGATATCTTAAAGTCAATTTACCCCCATCTGCTAACCCGGCTATAATCTTGAGTGGCATAACCGCTTAGATCAAATAAGATGTTCACGTCTGAGACACGTTTCTTAGACGTTAAGTTTGAGAATTTTTTCAAGACTGTTTGCTTCTAGAATAGCCAGGTGTTTGTCGGAAATTGCTAACAAACATATACCAATGCAAAACCCATCGAGATCAAAACGAAAAACCACATTTCCGACAGGTTTCTCATGCTTCTACGTTGGGACCATTCTAAATGCCTGAAAGTGATTATTAACGTAAACCTTTTCAAACCTTTTCAATTGTCCGCTTAACTGACCCTACCGGACAGAGCGTTACATGCTGCAAATGCCCTATTATGCCAGTTTTCCTCCAATAACAAAGTGGTGTCGCGTACAACGCTCTGTCCGCTGATTTTGTTCAATTTTTATGAGTAAATTCATTTAAGGAGGGACTCGGCACGCATCAAGCCTTTTACTAAACAGCCACGCACACCCACATACCCACCAATGTGTTAATTACAACTACATGCGTTTATACTACTTATGAAAATTCGGTCAGCACGGGTTTTTATAGAGCAGGTGAGCTAGCTCATGAAATGTCTAACGAACTTCCAAGATGCGTTTCCGTCCCCAAAAGATTAATTAAATAATTTATAAAACTTACCATCATGCAGCAAAATTATATATTTATTGGGTTATGCCAGGATGTTGGCTTTCGAATGAACATTTATCCCGGCTGCGTGCAAAAACTCTACTCTGTAAAAAACGACAACTGATGCAGCATTAATTTTTCTCATTATTTGATACACCCAAAAAGTCAGTTATATTTCATGGAAACATGCATAAAGATATTTATTCTTTTGCTCATTTGGTAGAAAATGGCGTCTTTGTCCAATTTTATACCCGAAAAGGATATAACTCGGTTTTTAAATGTTTTAATTGTGGACTTTGGTTCTACTGTGAAATGGCCATTCATAAAACCTCGTGTCCCCACCGAGGTTACTTGTAACATTTATAGTATGACTATAATCACCTGCTTAATCTTACAAACCCCATATGGTATCCTCTTAACACCGTAGCGGAATGTATGGTTTTACGTATGCGAAAACATACGGTATAAAGTTTGAAAACCGTGAATACGATTGTAACGGCAGGTCGGGTTGAAAATTAATCGAGAATTTGAAAATTATTAAAAACCGAACTACGCCTTTCCTTCGAGTATAAAGTTGAAAGAAGTCAACATTTTCTGCAGAATGGTTAAAAAATTAATGGATACGCTAAATACAAGTTAAGCTGTATGTCGGGATCAAAATTATGCTGGAAATGGAAGAGTTTGTGAAAAACGAAGTATATCCCTTCTTTTAGTATAGAATTGGACAAAAACGTTATTTTCTACCGAATAAGCAAAAGGATGAATATCTCTATAGGCGCTTTCCAGGAAATATAATTGAATTTTTAAGGGCATCGAAAATCAATGAGAAAAAATTCATGCTTCTTAAGTTGTCGTTTTTTACAGTGTGTAGCTTTTAAGGAGTGTTTGCCTATCTTCCATTTAATAAGATTGGCCCGAATAAACATGCGAAAATTGACTGTGCTGCAAGCATCTAGGAAACAGCCTTCGGTTTTACCAACAGAGGTTCATGAGATGCCTCTTAGGAGATTTCACCGAGCTCGAATTTAGTATTTGCCACTGACTGATATTTACTGCGAAATGAAGTGGTAAAACAAACACGTCTGTGTCGGGGGAGATATACTGGACATGGTGGATGTGGCTAGTGGTGTTCCTTAACAAACTCTGGCAAATCATTAATCGCCCGAATAATCTGAAAACTTTTCATAATAATCTGTACCGACTGCAAACTTGACCCGGGAGATGCCGCCTGAGTTTCACTGTGATAAAGTTTGCCGTTCTCCATCTGCGTTTAACTAACTACCACCCAAACGTCAGCATTGGGCCGTAATAGCTGAGGGACACTGAACTTTCCATAGGATCGACGAAGAAGCATCTCGGCGCTTGCATGCAGAATAATGGGGAACCATCATTGTAGTTCATCAAGACGGCAAAGTGCTCGATGCAACATTCCTGTCTGAAAAACATGAGTAGCCAAACGGTCAGGAAAGTGAACATAAGTCCACTGTGGGATATATAGACCGGAGGCACAGAAGTAGAGGGAGTGTGAGTTTCGACTGAAGTACCGTAAGTTGGCGACGAAGTAGTTGCCGGAGGTAACGGACATGGAGGAAGACTGTCAACGTTCACAACCGCCTCCCACGTTCTGAGTTAGATGTGGAAGGTCATCGTGCCTTGAAGAGCAACGCCGAAGGGGCTGTCGTACGGAAGTTCCGCCGACTCGATCACATCGCAGAAATGCGTGAGGGCATGTCGTTCAGTCTTTCTCGAGATAAGACTCAGAGACTGATGACCCGGGTGGAACCGTCCAATGTGTCCGCATAAATTCTTGGAGGCGGTACAGATTGGCATGTTTCTTGGCCTTCCCTCAAATGGTTAAAAAGATCTTCTCACCAGGAAGTCGGACAGTGTCACAGAACACCACTTCAACTGAGGAGCCGTCGGGATCCGACTAGGCGGAGGATCGTATGCCCAACAGGACCAGCGAGAGATGGTCCGTCTAATTCTCAGGATCGCCAGCGACGCTCAGAGAGGTCTTCAACGGACGGTGAAGCCTCTCAACTATCCCTTTGGTTGTTGGATGATGGGCTGTAATGCGGATGTCAATGCAGCCTAAAAAAGGGAAAAGGATCTGGAGTAGGTGAGATTTAATCAGGGCGCCACGGTCAGTTGTAATTGTGGAAGGGACACCAAAGACGGTAATCTAACGGCTGAGGAAAGACTTGACCACAATTGGGCCAGTATTATCAGGTAGAGGATGGCTTCCGGCCACCGCGCGAATCGATTCGCACAAGTAAGGATATAGCAACAGTTATCGGACAGAACAGGACACTCATGACATCAACGTGGATGAGACTGAACTGTGCATCCGAAGTAGGGGGTGTGTCGATGGGAGCATTGCAATACCTTTGAATGTCACTTCGTTGACAGCCTAAGCTTTCAGGTCCTCATGCATCCCAGACCAGAGGAAACAGTCGGAAATTGGGTTCTCAGTAGCTCGACTATGTAGGAAAATAAGACCATGCAACGGAGGGCTGACAGCGCAAAATGACGGTGAGAGGCGTTAAAACGTTCCAGTTAATGGTGCCGTGGACAGTATTCAGTGGCCGGGCCGGGAAAAATCCGGAAAAATCCTAGATGCTGAGAGAATCTGCACGGCGTTGTTCAGCAGTCATCTCAGCAAGATTGATTCCGCAAAACGTTGAAAATATGCTATGGAGGGCCTGGGGAGTGCGTTAGCCACCTTATTGCGTGACCCGTCTATGTTGCGGATGTCTGTTGTGAAAGAGGAAATATAGTCCTGTTCGCGAATGTCATTGTGGTTAAACTTTCCGAAAGTGGACTTCAGAGCGAAGGAAGGGAGCTTCTGGTCTGAAAAGACAACGAAGTATCTGCTCACAAGGAGGTGCCGAACGTGTTTCATGGCGTGGCTAACAGTGTGGTAGACAGCCATGACGGCTATGTCGCGCCTCTCGCTAGCGCCTGCACCTACGTCCAAGCGACAGTCTGCTATGGCACGCACGTCTGCCCGGCTTCGATCTGTCTCGTTGCAATTCACTGTCTGCACCACGCATTTGGTCACTTTTTTGCCTGCACTACGCGAGGCTTGTCATTACCTTCGCGTGGGCTCGGAGACAATCAACGCAACTCCTGTCTCTGATTGGTAGGACAGACGGGGACAGTCCAGAACAATAGAGTTAACAATCTGCAACAACAATGTTTCAGCAACGAGTCCTGTGTCGCCGAAGGTCGCCGCTGCACAAGTGTCGTTTCAGATTGTTTACTCTATTGTTCTGGGCTGGTCCCGCCTGTCCTACCAATCAGCGATAGGAGTTGTGTTGATTGGCTCCAAGTCCACGCGAAGGTAGTGACAAGCCTCGCGTAGTGCAGGCAAAAAATTGACCGAATGCGTGGTGCAGACAGCGAACTGCAACGAGACAAATCAAGGCCGGGCAGACGTGCGTGCCATAGCAGACTGTCGCTAGGACGTAGGTGCAGGCGCTAGGTAAAGGCGCGACGTAACCATTATGGCTGTCCACTACAAAAGCAAGAAGATCCCCTCCAAATGTAGTATTGCGTGATTCGGTAGGTGATAACCTCTGGGAAAAGAAAGCCAAAGACTTCCGTATGACCTACAAGTTGCTGTTGGGGAACCGTGCCGTCAACAACATTCTAGGCATCAACCTCGAGGAAGATGAGAGCTTCAGAAATGAAATGCGTCGAGAGGGTATCGTTGGCCAGAAATCCCTTCGTCTTGGTGAAACAAACAGCTCGGACGAAAACTTGGAGCCTGAAAGTAGGCTTACGAGAGACAGAATTGTGTCGGTACGGTTCGGGGGAACCGGTGACAGAAATGCATTATGTCAAGTAGGCGCCATTACTGACGCATGGAAGATGGAAGTGGGAAATATGGTATGACTGCAACATCCGATGGAAGAGGATGGATTCCGTTGAAGTCAAACAGATGTTCGTGAAATTCTGGGTAGGACGCACCGATGACGCATTTGTGCGGGTTGAGAGCAACGGCAAATTGCTGACGGCGGTTAAACACCGTTGCAAGATTCGCCGTGTGTTCTTCGGCGGTGGAGCTAGCCAGCAAGAGATCGTTAGTATAGACGTAGACAAAGGGTTAATCGCAAATTATTCTGTTCATCAATCTCTGGAAGATCTGGGAGACAGTATGCGTAAGAAATCGAAGAAATCAAAGGGGGTGGTGACAGCCGTCTTCGAAACATCCTTCGAGGTGAAAAGAATCTGATGGAGGACACCGACAAGACCGATTTTAGAAAAGGCAGACTTGCCGCATAAGGCACCAACAAAATCCTGTTGGTGCAGGACAGGGTAGCGGTCTGGGATGGTGGCACTCTTCAGGACCCTGTAATAACCGCAGGGTAGCCTGTCACCAATGCAGTCTTTGGAATCAAGTAGAGCGGTGAGGCTCACAAACATTCAGATTGACGAATGATGTCCATCTAGGGCATATGCATAAACTCGGCCTTGGCGACGGACAGTCGTGCGGGCACGATGAGTACAATAATTCATGTGGTCCAGGTGGGGTGAACACTGTCGTGTAATGGGAAAGGAACGCTGAAGCTGGGTCGAGTGAGACCAGGTATTTGGCAAGGAGCTACCGGCGTGAATAAGGATCCAGGATGGCGAGTTGACAGGAAGCGGCAGAAAAATGGGTACCCAGGACGGCGAGGCGTGCGGTCTTTTCGGTCAGATCTTAGCATGCAGTCGTCCATGAAGCAATCTAGCCCCAGCTGCCTGTAGTACGGGAATAATGATAAAGGGTTTTTTATGGATTGGGCGGTCAGACACGTTAGTGAATTAGTTGCGAAATTTCTTTGAAGAAATTATGGGAATGAAGCGTGCAACGAAAATTTGAATGAGTTGAAACCGAACCGCAGAGATGAAAATACGGTAGGGCTCTGACCATCCAAGCGAAAGTTACAACGTGTGGTCAACGTTATTTGGCATGGTGTGCAGCTGAGCATGGTGAAAATTATTCTACCGAACCACTGATTTGTTTTGGGTAGGGAAGACCATGCTAAAAATAGCATGCTTTCACATCGCAGGAATGGAAGAGGGCAGCTTCGTGACCAAGTCCATGTGTGTGATTAGTCTAAGGGCTTGGGTTGGTGTGAGGGTTAGGCTTAGGGATGGGGTGAGAGTCAGGGCTGTCCTCATACTAACCCAAACCGTAACCGCAGCACTTACACTAACCACAACCCCTTACCCCAACCCTGGCCCCTAATCCTAACATCAACCCCTAAAATTAACAACTAACCATAACTCCTAACCCTACCATAACCCCTAACCCAAACCCCAACCATAATCCCTAACCCATAACCCTAACCCTAACGCCTTATCCTAGCCTCTAATCTAACCCCTAATGATAACCCCAACGCCTAACGCTAACCCCCAACCCCCAAACCAGACAACTAGAAGATTAGACGTAAACTATAAACACCAAGTTAACGTAATTACGCATACTCAAAGCAAGTCAGTAGGTCAAGAGTATTATGTTCCGTACGTAAGGATGCAATATTAGATATTACCGTATTTTCATGTAGAAAAGACTGACGGCAGTCGACCAAAAGGTCAAAGGCGGTAAGAAAGCCTCCATCATGTGTGACACAGGGCGCGTCAGAACAACAAAACCCAAGGGAAGAGGTGCCTGGGGCCGGTGTCCAATGAGAGTGAAGAGGTACGGAAGGTAGCAGTTGGTGAGATGTTGACGGCATGGTGTAATAGGCCACAATCGGAACGTCGAAGATCGACTACTGTGGCAGAGATGACACCCAGCTGCGCACCACTGTCTACCAAGCAACGCCTGCAACTCCGGCGGTCACAGACGTAGATGGTACGAGCAGGGCTAGAGCTGCCAGGAGGATTGGCAGCACTGAACTTCGCGCTGAACCGTTTGCTTTGTCGGGAGATGACGTAGCAGCGAGGGCTGTAGCGACGGGCTTTGGCACCAAGGTTAATGTGGTATCAGCAGGTGGCGGCCACGTTTAGACGAGCCGAGTGTCTAGACTGCACATGCCGGGTAGACGTCCGCAGTGAGTCCGGTGATGGGGAGCGGTTGTCTGGTGCTAAAGAAAAGATATAGCACCAGCCATCTTGGTAAACTTGGTTTCTATCCGCGAAAGGGGAGACGAGGGAGGAGTAGGGGGAGTTGAGAGTGCAGAAGGTGATGGTTCGGTTGAACGGTGTATTAAAGCAAGGGAGGTTGACCGCGTTTACACACGGGCCCGGGGGTTTCTTTGAGAAGATTTAAAAGCGCAAGATGGGACACAGTGCCTGGCCTTATTGCGGACATTGGCATTGTCGTCAGAGAGGTTATCGGTCTTCTGGTAGGAGAGGAAAAGCTACGGTCTCGGCTAAAGGTATGTCAAGATGCGTCAGTAGAACTCTGTAGCCGCTAAGTGGCAACAGTCGCCGATAATTGGGTTACCTGTGCCTTGATCTCGGCTGGATCAGGGAGGACTGATATGGCGGGATGTTTTGAGATTTTCGAAACTTTCAAGGAAGACAGATACTGAACCCTTTTAGTACGGTAAGCCATTTAGACAAGTTTGGGTACGTTTACTTAGCATACACTGATACGGGTAGGCGTTCCAAGAACACTTGTTTAAAGAAGCTCGGACTTAAGCTTGTTGTAAGGAGTATCAGTGGGAGAATCACGTAAGAAAGTTTGAACTTCAGAGACAAAAGTGGGAAAATTACCCCAGGCAGCTTATAATATTTCACTGTCTCTCAAGTTATTTTGGCAGGGTAAAAGACGACCTTGACGCAGAGAAAAGAGATTTCTGGAGTTTGCTGCCAAAAGGCTGAGAGGGACACGTTGATTACGTGACACAGCGAAAGCGCTCCCGCTTTACATCATAAGGTTTCCTGTTCGAATCACGTCGAAGTCCCCCCCCCTTTTAAGAACAATAGTCACTAATAACGACTAATATATCACAAATTTCCATTAGGCAGGTAACATGAATATTCAAAAGTCTTACGAACTGGCCAAAATGCACGCATGCATTGCTGTAGTTGAGCTGCAGTACCGTATCCATTTCGGTAAAACAAAAAGGACAGTTATGAAAAAGTGACAAAATTGTCAAGTATCAGTTAGCCCGGATCCGCGACATAGTGACCCTACGTGACGCCGGAGGGCGGTGGTGGCGATCTCTTGATCGGACTGCTGGCAAGGCTGAGAGCATCCAGTCTGTCCGTGTCACACACACGACCTGATCTGCCACGCAAACGCGGGGATTTCGAATCGTTCAATTCTCACACGCAGCAGAAGACACGAATGGACATAGGAGCTGAAGAGCACAGATCCCATTCACGTGGAAAGCGCCGATGCTGCAGTGTGTTGGAGGTGTTCATGTGTGGTGCATGTGTTGATGGGATAATGTGCATTAATGAGGTCATTAAATGGTGATTTACCGCAGGCTTTCATGAAGGCGCCTGCGATCGAATAGACTTACGAAATGGTTTGATTTGCGAAGGCCGTGTGGAACTATTGATGCAATGATATCCGGTGTGTGTTGAAGTTCAAAGAACGGGTTCGTCCCTCTTTGTACGTTGGACTCGCAAGTGACCGACCAGTACGATGCGTAAGGTGGACGCAAGGTGACCGCGTGGGCATGACAGGTTTGGATGTTAAGTCGGTCATCGATGCGATACTTCTATCGATCGTCGGGCTGGTGGACGGGAGTTGATTGGGCTGGGATAAGAGAATTGGTTGGTGCGCTGGACGACTGCGGGGCATGGGGATTCTGAGCATCGCCGCCGAGGGTGGGTGACGGGGCGTTGCAGCAGGGGCAGTCGGGGAGGCATTATATGGGTTGTCGGGTGCACTGGGTCCAGGGGTGTCCAACGATGCCGAACTGCGCTCGGAATGTTCGTTGACAGCACTCACATGTGGTGAGGGGTCAGAGGTTAGTGTTGCGAGTCAGGGAGCCAGAGACTTTTGAGATTTTCGTTTTGCTTAGGCGGGGAAAATCCGGTTAACAATATGAATTGATGCTGAAGCCCTAACTACAATTGTCTAGACTGGTCAATTCTGCACAATGTTCTCCAAAATCATCGAGTCGATTTACTTTCTTTCCAAGAAATTCTACATAACTTCCTTTTAGCGGCGGGTTTGACTTTCTTTTTGGCAAGCACCATGGCGACATCTCCAAAGAAATGTTGTTCTGGAAGGTACTCTTCTTTTATACGCAAAAGATAGTCACTCCACCGTAGTTGCCGCTGCGTCAGCATGGCGTGGATGCTACTAATTCCAGTGAAACCTTCTAAGAGGTTTTGCATGAGGCTCTGTTAGTAAAACCGGAAGTTGTTACTTAGATATCCGCAACACAATCAATTTCCGCTTGTTTGTTCGGGCCAGTTTTACTAAATGGAAGTTAGGCGAGCACTCCTTAATTCCCTGCCGATTACAAAAATATCAAAGGAGAAACACAAGTATATAAAGAAGATTGAAAAGGAAGTTATTGGCATGCAGCAAGCAGGTGGCTGTCCGCAAGGCACAAAAATGTGAGCATTATCGCGAACTCAATTACTGAAATTAGTATGAACACATATAATCGAAAGTAAGTCAATGTTGGATATATGAATGTAGGTGGCCGGTAATTGAAAGGCTTGATTTGTATCGACTTTGTCGTTAAATAAGGCCACACATTAGAGAAGAAGACTCTCGACGTTCCGTTAATGAATAACTGGCTAAAAAATCTTGTCGCAGTCGTTTTCCTGAAAGCCTCAGAACTGAGTCTAAAGGAACACCACTAGTCACGTTCGCCCAGTCTAATAAATCTTCTCCGAGACAGACGAATTTTTGCACCACTTGATTTCGTAATTAACATCAGTCAGTGCTAGTCACTTATTTAAGCATTGTAAAACCTACGAAAAGTTATCACATGGGCCTCATTTAGTATAACTGGAAGCCCTCGGCGTTCGGTTCTGCGTATCCAACCATTGTCAGAACATCATGTTCGGTAATTGCCCCTCAATATCCCAAGCATTCAGCAAAGAAATAATGCGGTCGCACGCACCGCGCTTTGAATGAACAATTAGCCTCCCCCAGTCCGCGACTTCCCCTTCATGAAAAAACTTTTGAATGTTTCGGCATTCGCATTAGCAGGGCGATCTAGGTCAAATCGCATAAGCGACAAATATTTTCGATAACCTCGCTTACCTCATATATCTTATATCTCTTTTGGCCAATCATTCCCATCCATTCCGTCCTAGACTCTTCTCTGAGAAGTTAATCTCTACTGCTCTGTCATTTTCATATCTCCCTTCTACCTCGTTACACTGAATTTGGCAGAAAACGAAATCCAACATAACAGTAACGATAATTATAAGCACAAATTGGCCAGTGTGGATGCTTTCTTGTTTCCTTCAGCATGTTTTGTGAATTTTTTTTTGCAATGCTAGTGCCCGCACGTGCCTTCGATAAAGTTAGCACTACTATAATGAACATTACTGTCCAGGGCAGCCTCCGTGAACACAACCGTGGTAAGGTCATGCATACCGAATGGATACATAAAGAGGTTAAGGAATGGAGATCTCTGATCAGTGGAACAAGGCCCTGCCCCAATACAGGTGAACAATTTCAATCATCACAGCTATTCCCTAAGTGTTTGCATTATAGTCGATTTTAATTTGTTTGTCCAGGTCAATTTCATGAGTTAGAAGATCCGCGAACACCATTGAACTCCCGACTGTTCTCAAAAGTGTCGAAAGAAGGTGCCAAGATGTTAAGAAAATTTATAACGAGGCTGTCTACATGTTAAAAGCATGACTTACCAAACAGAAGCATCGGTGCGTACCTAATTCGTGTAAGTAGCATGGACGAATGTAATAAACACATATAGTTGTAATTAACACATTACTGAGTATATGGGTGTGCGTGACTGACAAGTGAAAAGCTTGATGCGTGCCGAGTTCATCCTTAAATGAATGCAGACATGAGCAGCGAACCAGCTCAGCGGATAGAGGGTTGTACGCCGCAACCATTCGGTTGTTGAAGAAAAACTGGTATAACAGAGTGCTTGCAGCTTGGAACGCTCTGTCTGTTGAGGTCATTTATACGCACAAGAGTGATGTAGATCTACCCCCCATCGGGTTTTGAGTGGTCAATTTCAGACACCCAAGTTGTTATTTTGGATGCAAATGTGGTTGTGAAAGTTTTAGCTTAGATGTATGAGGGATGTGTCTCAAAAGTGGATATCTGCTTTGATCTGAGTGATTATGCCACTCGGCGTTATATTTTGGTTAGTGGACTGGGATAAATTGACTTCGGATGTTAGTCGTGTTATTGTGGTTTCATTCGTGCTCTACAGTCATCCAAGTCATACCCTAACGAAGACTGAGTATAGTTATTAGCAAAGCACTTTCGACCCAACGATTTGAACTCACTTGCCGACCGAGTAGACTGTGTCTGGTGAAGTGATTGGGCCGGTTTGGCATCTAGTCGGAAGTGCTGGTCTGCCTTACTTGGGATTTGAATTTGGGCTGGACGTTTACTGTCTCGGTTGTTCGACGTCTGTCATTGCTCAGGTAACCTGCCTAGAAAGTAGACCTTAAATCTTGTCGCTGATTGTCTGCTGGCCCATGCGTCCGTATTTCGAGGCGTAATCTGTTTACAGCACCTGAAAATACAGTTAAAACAATGTTCTGTGTGGTATCAAGGGAGGCGTTTTGCCCCTCACCCTAGTCATAGAACTGAAAAGCAGTCTACGTCAATTCTGCTGGTGTCATATAAAATATCCGTGGTGTTTCATACCCCGGAATTTTCGGCAAAAAGTCTCTTTTATACGAAGTTAACCTGATAGGTAAACACGCAGTATCATTTAAATATCCCTTTCATCAGGAGAAAAATGATTGATATGGACATCTCAACGTTTGCCGTAAAAGTCCCAGACCATGGTTTTGCAGTGGGCGTCACTAGCCTTCGCACTAGGTTGGAAATCCTTCTCAAACAGTCTATACTGGTAGTTGTATGATAACGCTACTTGAATAAAAAAGAGCTATTTGGTCCTCGAAGTGTGAAGAAGCAAGTTGTGCCAAGCGATTAGCAAGCCAAGGCTAACAGAATTTTGGGATACATACATGCGTGACTATGAAATTTTCATAGATCACATTTGAGGTCTATGTTTCAGCGGAAAGTGTAACCCGATCAGAATTATGGGAAAGGGTTGACGTGGCCTGAGGTAAATGCGGTAGAACATACTTGGACGCTTAATGTTTGTGCTCGCGTTTTCGGGGAGGCAAAAATAATTTTCAAGTCTTCGAGAGAGAGACAAAAAGAGAGAGAGGGAAAGAGAAAAAGAGAGGGTAACGCTTTATTTTGCAAATTTTTATCAAAATCCTTCTCCGATACTCGTAACCTGAATGGAAATTTATACAGGGCAAGAGAGCATATGGGTTTGCATAGAATGTGTACAAGTACTATGGGGGAGTTCGAGTCTTCACTTTTTAATTTCGGTCTCCGTACACATAAGGTTTCGCGTCACAAAAGGGGTTGTGGTAATTGGCCGATACCCTCCAGTATTCAGTCAGCAGATTGCTTAATCGTTGTGAAATGTTATTTCAACCCGTAGAAAGAGAGAGATAGAGACAGGGAGGGAGAGGGAGAAAGAGAGGATTACACTTTGCTCTGAAAGTAAAATTTCCGAATTTTCAGCCAAGGCCTTCCCCACGCCTCTCGATCTGGATAGAAGTTAATATTTGGCAAGTGGGCAATGGGTGATATCCTCTGTTAATGTGAGTACTGTATGAATAAGAGGGCATTGAAACAAGGCCCTGCCCCATCTCGGGTTAATATTTCCAATCATCAAAGCTATTTCTTAAATTTTCACACTATAGTCAATTTTCATCTGCTTGTGCGAAGTCAGTTTCATGAAGTGGAAAATGGGCGAACACCATTGAACTCCCGACTGTTTGCAAAAATGTCGGAGAAAAGACGCCAATACATGAAGAATATTGATAAAGAGGCAGTCTACGTGAGAAGACCAAGTGATTCTCTGAAAGATGTACGAAATATCAACACCGGTGCGTACCAGATTATTGTAAATAGTGTCAGTCAGTTATTATACTTGGAGTAAATGACAGAAGTCCTGAAAACTTAATTTAAACGGTACAAGTGTGAACGAAAATAGTTAAATGGTCAAAATTTTGTATGCGGTTTTAGTGGGCAGAATGCATAAATCTACTCGTGTAACATAAATTCTAAAAAGGTACGGCATGTGTGAAATAACGGCGAAAAAATCGCTTACAGTATTAACAGTGTGAAAATTTTCATATGGGTCACGATATATGCACATAAAAGGATCTGTTGAATTCATGCTAGTAGGATGTTGATAGTCATTTCAGTAATCCGCCAGATCAGGCTTGGGAGTTCAGATTGCCTTTTAACAGGTGATTATCCAGATGTCTACTGAACACACTTACGGTAGGGGGATTAACAACATGCGTCGGTAAATAATTCTGTTGACGAATGACTCATCCGCGAGAAAAGGAGGGATGTTGATTTGTGCGGCACAATTTAAGTTGATAATCGTGTCGTCAGAGATCAGACTGTGGTACCATTTGCAACAGAGTTTCCCATTCGACATCCAGATCAAGTCCTCTTAGCAACTGAAACGTTGCTATGAGGTCACCTCTGTCGTGCTTGTAGTGGAAAGCATAGAGGTTCAAGGCTGTCAGGCTCCTACGTAAAATTTCTGATTTTACAAACAGCCTTTGTGGCACGTTGTTGTTCACCTTCAATAATAACTACCTCCTTCCCAAGCCACGGCCGCCAAACCTATACCGCATATTTCAGGTGCGGCCACACAAACACTCCATATGCCTTGCCAAAGACATCCGCATTCAAGGTAATAGACGTTCTTCGTCTCGCGCCTTGACTGACATTGTCCGCGCTGCGACTTTAGAACACTGCGCGATGACGGTTAGGTCGTCATTGGTGAGTACGCCAGGATCGTTTTGCACATCCACGATTTCAAGAGCTTGATTATTCAGGAGATACTATCATTAGGAGGCATTTTCTTCTTCCCCTTGCTGATACTGTGTGCATTAACAAACATTTTTGACGTCGAATTTCATGCACCCTTTCTCGCTCCATGCGTGCAAATTCTCTACGACCTCTTGTAGTATCTTGACGTCATCTTCATCTTTCATCGCTCTCCAAAGTTTGAAATCGTCTGCAAAGAGCGCTTTATTCATTTCACTTCCCCTACTAGGTCATTAAGATAGATAATGAATAGGAGCGGCCCAAGAACTGACTCCAGCGGGACTCCACTTGTAACAGGTGACCATTCTGAGCATTAGCCACCCGCAGTGACGTTTTGTCTACGACCGCTTAAGAAATCTTTAATCCAGTTCAGAAGATTTCCTCTTATTCCTACGCCTGACAACTTTTGAACGTGGCGCTTATGTGGAACGAGATCGAACGCCTTGCTGAAGTTATAGTAAGTGACATCTACTGGATACCCTTCATTCATGGCTTTTGATCAACGTTAGAGCGACATAAGCAGGTTTGTGAGGCAGGACATTTTTCACTGAAGCCAAGCAGAAATGAACTAATGTGGTGGTCAATGTATCATCGATGTAATAGATTTTTGAACTAACTTTTCCATTAGTTTGCAGCAAATTCATATTAGACTCACCGGTCGGTAGTTGGTAAGACATAGCTGTGATCCATCCTTGTGAATGGATACAAAATTTGCCAACTACCGTGTGTCAGGAATTTCGCCAGCTCCCAGCGATTTTCTAAGGATTGTACAGAGTGATTGTGCAAATTATTCAGTTAGTGGACGCAGGAGTACATCTGGGATCTCATCTGGTCCCGTTGATTTATCCCGTATCCAGCTTCTTTATCCCCGCCAAAACCAGCTATCATGTAAATAATACTGTGCACAATGTTATTATCTGCAAAGACGAGGGAGACTGGAATGGTAATTTCTGCTTTACTGGCCGTCGTCAGCCAGTCATACCCAACCCCGGAGTGTGGAACACCTGGGGCTCGAACTCGCGACCCGTTAGTTAAAAGTCCAACGCCTCTATCCACTGGGCGACTGGACCAAGGACTTCTAACTAACAGGTCGCGGGTTCGAGTCCCAGGCGTGCCACATTTCGGGGTTCGGTATGACCGGCTGGCGACGGCTAATAAGCCATAAATGGCCATTCCGGTCTCCTTTGTCTTTGTCGGTATCACCTTATCAATATACATTTATGCTGTAGATAAGAAGTGAAAATAAGTAAAGAATCGAGGTTTAGACATTGTATCGCCTTCATCAACTCCTGAAGAAGACGAAAAAGAAGAAGAAGAAGAAGAAGAAGAAGAAGAAAAGGCGAATTCATGGACCATATTGTATTCGAACTGACGTTGCGTAAACTTCCTCGTTTCCATCATCAGAGTAGCGTACTTGTTGCTCCTGCCGGTCTTGAGTTGTTCAGTCTTGCCGTTCGATTCGTATTATAGCCGTGCTCGACGCACGAACTTTGACCTACCCGTTTGCCACTTACTGGCTTAGACTTCCCCGGGGCTGACCGCTGATAGGCCTGCGTGAACTTTTTCCCTTTTGTATCAGCGTAATTGCAGTCAAATCAATGTGCTGGTTGGCCTCTCCCACGTCGGCTGGTGGACTGATCAGTTGTTACCGTTCACGTGAGTAGCATTCAGCTTCGCCGGCGCATCGGTGAGACAGTGCTTGGCTTTGGTCATATGATCTCTGACCCCCAACTCCGCGTTTTCCATGAGCGTTAACTCGCGGCCCCAAGTGATCGCTTGCCTTACTGGTCCTGTCCGGACTGATCCGAGTCTTGTACGCAGCGCCTGGTAGGTGGGATGTAGATCTATACCAAAATGCATCAACCCCCCACCAACAACCCCCTCGATCTGGACTCGACCCATGCCTGTCCTCACTGCGAACGCACCTTCACCTCACACATCGGCCTGGCCGGTCGCTTGCAAGTCCAGCACCTGGAGCATTAACCTACACTCGCCGCCTTCTCTTCCACTGCCCACACGGCCCCCGCACGTTCACTCACCTCTTGGGTCTTCAAGGTCGCATGCATATTCACGGGAGCGAAAGTGACAGCAGCCTCAACACACTTGGCGGCTCTTGCATGTTCACCATGCCTAGCCCACCCGACACCCCGCCATCCAGCACGCCCACCACCATCAGCTCCACCACACGCAGCCCATCTTGTGCGCCCACCATGCCTAATCCAACACACACGCCGTTGCCCAGCACACCCGCCGTCAGCAGCACCACCACTGTCCCCATCTCCGAAACCGGCAATAACACCACATTCTGGAGCACCCACACACACTCGCCACATCCGCTTCAACTGCCCTCACTGCACCCGCATACTTACTGTATTGGCCTATTAGGATACATGTGCATTCACGAAAATCTGCGGTAGACGACCGCCGGTTAAACCACACTATCACATCTTCCTCCAGCCACATCACACAACTTCATCACCCACCACAAGCATCCTATTGCCACCTCCCACGCAAGTGGAATGTGTACGTCTCGGCTACGTCTCCACGCGGCTTCTCCATATGTGAGACTTACGCCGTCCAACCCTCGTTGTGTGAAATCCTGCTGCTTGTGTCTGGGGGATCAGGTTGTGCATACAGCGCACGCAGACAAAGTCACTGGACCATGTCAGTCACCGAGCCCACTCCCCGCACCTATCGACTGACCGGCTCGGACAGTAACTAAGACTGGGAAGGGAGAGCGAGGTCGACAACTCAGCGCATTTTCCTCACTATAAACAATCCGAAGCGCCTGAAGCTACCCCGATGCACTGAAAGCCGTGGCTTAAAAGATTTCCAAATGGCGGGACAACTTGGACCTTCTACTGGACTGCTGGTCTAAAGGTCAAGCTACAATGGGTTCTTCTTAATGTGACATTTATGGCACTCCCACTTCGTGGGATCCGAGTCAGGTGTGAGGACACACCTAGGTACGACTTTGACCTGTCAGCCTGTTTTGTTGTTATTGTTGTCGGTTAAAATCCTGGTCATTTGCTGTGTGGAATAGGGAGTGTGGAGTGGAACGCCAGGGTGCCAGCTCGACCGTGCAATTCGCCTACGCCTTCCCCGCCTCCGGTCTTCTTATTTCTGTTTTGACTCCGAGTCTAGGTGGGAAGTGGGGAAGAGAGAGTGCGGTAGATACGGCCCAAGAACGCTATCAATTTAAAATAATTCACTCTCAAGTCACCGTGTCAGTTGCATTTTGGTGCGTAGCACACGGTGGACATAGTCCAAATCGAAGGTCTAACTGTCGTTCGTGTACGAATGTACGTTTCACAGTAGCCAATTTAAGTACACGCATGCTACAAATAAAGTTGAGCGGTCTCCATGGTTTACATGTAGTAATTTAGCGAGACGCCACATCCCTTCTCTGCTCAGTGAACCATGCGAATGTGCTTTATAATACAATAGTCTGAAGCTTCGAAGCAAATCATGCAGCAGGTCTATAACACGTCTATAATATGCTTTTACGTACTGATCATTAAAAGCAGTTCGTTCAGGTGTGGTACAATTTTATGGCAAGGGAGCAACCGTGTGCATCAGAATGAAGCACAAGCATACGTTCCACTGAATCAGCGAAAGGCACTACAACTATGTTTACCTCTATGTGATCTTTGGATTTCAGATAAACCGCCAGATGGCAGGTTGCTGCAGGCTGGTGACTCATGGCTGATGCTCATTGGATGTGGAACAGAGTACAACAACCACATGTGAATTGTCGTCGTTTTTCCTGGCATGTTAATTATAGTAAAATGATCGCGCTCAGATTTAGTTCAGGTGAGTAGACTTAGAGGGTATAAACCGACGTGGTGACAAAAGAATGTAGGATGGAGAAACTAACTCGAATGACTTTTCACCCTATCCCTTCAAGACCTGCGAGTAGCCTTCGGTTCAATGCATCCACATACGAGGCGTGTCCCCTTTGGCACTGAAGGGAGTTCCATCAGTTGGCAGCTTGATCGCACAGGCGATATTAACATCTGAGAAAACTGTAGGCTGCACCGGGTCAGAGGAACTACATGGCCGACGTTCAGGTGACGTTGGCCAATTCTCCATTATCAAAGCGTTTACGGCAAAAACTCGATCGGAATTCTAAACAAACACCCGAATTAATTGGCCTTGGACTGATCGATTTCTCTCCTCTTCCGCTGCCTTGGCCTTCTGGCCGCTGTTTGTGAATTTTGATGGCACCCTACACTGCGTGGTCACCACAGTGGGGCTCGGTTGCACCTGTGCTCCCCTTTCGTGCCATATTTGCCCGGTACTTTAAAGACCGTCGTGTCCTGACCATGGCATGCGTAGTGACGAAGGACTGTATAAACCGTAGCAGGGTCTTGATGCCTGTTGGTGGAGTTGGCATCTGAGTACCAAGCCTCAGGCGTAAAAAGTGCTGTCCTTGACGTGTCCCAGAGTAAGACGGTTGCTCCTAGAAAGGCAAAACTGTGAACAACTAATTCAGCCGTTTATTTAAAATTCTGGTCGATTTTTTGCACAAAACGCCTAGTTAATGAAGAGCCCGCCAAGCCTGTGGTGGCCCTACTCTGAGCGCTTGTCTCAACGCTGGGCCCCTCGCGAGTGTCTGCAAGTGCGCACCAGGGCTGTCTGGCATTCGCTCATTCCAACCGACCAATCAGATTCAAGGCCGAGTCAGACGTGGCCTGTCTTAAGACGCTTTGACGCATTCCCTGAAGGACACTGGGAACGCCGCTCATCCGGCACGGGGCGTGTCTTCGTCCGGCTGCCAACTCTCTCCAACCCCTGCTGTAGTTATTCTGTACAGAATACAGCATCCTTCCTACTGGCATCCGCTTTCTATTTCCATTCTCAGCTGTATCCTGGTAGTCAGAATTTCACTCTCCGCTTAGGTTTCTGCGTAAAGTCCTCCAAAACATCACCCATGCAACTCTTTCGGTCCGGTGAGCCCTACACATTGCTCAAATGATCAACACTGATCCCTTGCGTTTGCCAGCCTGAAAAGCAACACCGACAGAAGCCTAAACTCGTAGTCATTTCCTAGTCAATTGCATACCCCGAGGGATGAGTTTGTGTTTAGTGTCAGAGTCAGGGTTAAGGTAAGGGTTTAGAATTACGGTTAGGGTTACTATTTAGCAGTTAGGGTCAGGGTTTCGAGTCAGGATTCAGAGTTACCGTTTAGAGTTATTATGTTGGGTTAGGGTTTAGGGTTATTATTTAGGGTTAAGGTTTAGAGTTATCCGGTTTGCCAGATGTGGCCGCGTTTTACGCCTCTGCCGTAACATCTGCTGCCCGTTGAGTCGTGGCATGCGCTGACTGTCTCGCTGAAATCTTCAGATTATCCTGATGGGCCTAAAGGAAGAAGTGTGTCACAGTGGGTGGTTAGGTAACAATAGGGAGAAAGTGAGCAAACTGAATTAGCCATCCTGTTAGCATGCACATCATTCCTACTGAAATGGTGGTGTGTAGAACAACTCGCTAAAGTCTGCATATTGTGTGACAAAGGATCTGTACACAAAGCAATCGAACCGTCCTCGATAACTTATCTAGAAGACTGTGTTCATATCAATGCTAGTCAAAATGCATTTCCCAGGTGGCACCTGAAAAGAAGAGGCGTTCATCGGGCTACTGTGTGAGATGTGGGTTTAAGAAGCCTACTTTTGAATTAGAAGCTGACACGCCTGCACCAACCTATGTTCCGCATTCTAATGACGAAGATAAGTGTGGTCTTTTTTTATTACCGTCATGCTATAGTGGTATTTCACAGACGTCAGAACCCTAATTCGTCTGAGCCACCTTGTATTAATCAACCATAAAATTTTAAATCTTTCCACAGCTTCGCCCTCAGTAACGACAAGCATTGCCTCATTTATTCCGTTTTTAATGAAACATTTCACCGCCAGGGTGTGCAAGAGTTTTGCGAGTGTTAATGACTGCATAACTTTTAGTCAGTAAGCAAAACCGTCCCCAAAATGCCCGCACTCTGGTTTCAAGATGAACTCTCCGAACGCACTAAATGCGCTGCGAAGAACGAACGTGTGCATAGGCCTGGTTTTCTTCGCAACTTTTAAAAATAGCTTCTGCTACAGAGCTGGATCGTACTTTTCCACCTTAGCACTTCACATTCGAGTTCTGGATCGCTCTATTTGTGTCCTACTTGAAGCTCGACTATTTCGAGAGGGCTCTTCTAAGGTAAAGTTGTCGACAAATGCGTTTAAAATCGACGGGTTCCTTAATGGTTGGAAATATTTAAGCGAATAAAAGGTGTCTACGTTACTGATAGAGAAGTCGAGTAGGTTATACGCTATCCACCTCCACCAGAGCGTCTTCCTGAAGTATCCAAGGTGGCACACAAGACTTTATTGATAAGATACTAAGAAGAGACAGTCGATGCATGAGTAATGATAGCTAAATGCGGTCACCCAGTATTTCAGTTAAATTACCTCACAGGTCGATGGTCGCGAAAGACAAACTCCGCCGCCTGCCCTGCGGACTAGGCTCAGGGAGCTGACTCACGCGCGCGAACTAGTTTTTCGTAGGTCAGGCTTGCGAAGTACCTACTTTACTCTCTTTTCCCTCACTCAGCTTGCTCCAAAGGTAGGAAAACGCAAAGAAAAACAGACGTCGGTTCAGCCACAGTGGCTGCAAAAATTGAACGGACGCCACACAGAGCCTGGGCCCATAGAATTTACCAGGCTTTCACGAGGACGGCTTGGATCATATGTGGGTGAGAGTGTCAAAGGGGCCACAGTAAGAAGGGGTCCTTGGACCAAACTGTCAGTCCTCCAGCCAGTCCTCCTCCTCCTCTTCGCCATTATCATCATCATCATCGTCCCGTGATCGTTGCTGTCACTACTACTACTATTACTACTACTACTACTACTACTACTACTACTACTACTACTACTACTACTACTACTACTACTAGTACTGTTGCCACCGTTATCATCGTCGTTGTTGTTTTCACGACGTCTACCACACGTGTATGGACTTTTGGCTAGTGCCTGTGCTGTTAATGTACTGCAAGTTCCCTGTCGTCGGTTAATGAATATTACGCGGTTACTCACAGTGGCTGACGTAGTTCGGCCCAAATATTCATACATAAAAAATTCGATCTGAGACTATAGGCCTAGAACATAATGATCTACTCCAAGTTCGCAGTTAAATCCTGAGGAAATTAAAATGCAACAATCCACCATCACTGTAATCACGTCGTCATCAAGCTTGTTTTCATGTTTGTTGTCCCCCTGTTGTCTAGCAGTAAATATTACTCTATACGCGTTCGTTACCGTCTTTGCTAGGCTCTTCTGTCAGGTGGTGCTCAGAACGTTGGTTTTGGCCCGCCGCCCCAGTCACAGTCAACTGTGCACCCAAAGTCGAAAATTGAGTCGCTGTCTGCGGTCTGCGATGTAACAACCAGACTGCGCCGCCTGGATCAGAGTGGTGATCTGACGAGCTCATCTGACGGATCCGCTGGTAAACGAACACATGCGTCCACTTGGTCTCCAAAAAAGACAGACTGACCACCACCACCACCGCCACCACCACCGGCACGATAGACTAGTTAACCAATGTAGCCACCAAGTTTAAAACACCAAATTACTGTAACACAAATCACAGTCGACCAAAGAAAGCGAGTAAGCCTGCCTTAGTCTCGTGATGTCAGTTGGTGTGGTCAGACCAGGCTATGCTCGACGACAAAGTCGCTCTGTTGACAGTCGAAATTTGCATAAGCAAGTCTTGCTGTTCTTGTTGTTGCATAGGTCACATTTTACCGGGTAGATTGGTTTTGCGTAAAAATCAATTCGCGTATTACATCCCACAAGATCAAACCCGGGTTTTTACGATTTTTCGAAGTCGGCAGGTCGTGGCAAGATGTTCAAAGTAACAAGCAAAAGTCGTTTATATTTCGTGCAAAAGTACAGGAAGGCAGTTTACTCCTTAAAAGTCTGTGTGGATAAGACTTTCAAGTAGCCTGGTTAAAAAAAGATCTCTTGGGCCTCTTGACCATGGGGGATCGTTTTGATTTTCTGTTACACAGCATACAACCATTTGCGTGTCGCGTTTTGGAAAGTCGACAGAATATATTGTACATAAATGCAAATCGTCCGTCCACGAGGTACCGATTTCCCGTTTTGTGGGCAGATGAATTGTAGTGGCTGGCAGTTTAAAAACCTCCTCCGAAGACTTCACCAATCCAAAGCCACACTGGGCACCGGTCCTGAAGAAAAGTTCCGCCAAATAAATACTAGTCACAATCAGTGTGCTTCTCGCCCAGTGCTCCATGCGTTCTGATTTGACTGAGTAAAGGCGAAGTCGAATTTTTGAACAAAGAAATCGATTTACGCATAAAATCGATATTGGAGACAGATGGAAGGGTGAATGGATGGAGAAAAGGTCCAAATGTTAACTTCGTCCTTTCCCTATTCTACTCCGGAAACCGACTGCATTCGCCGAAAATGTACAAAATCGAAGTACATATAATTTTCGGGTTTATCAACAGAATTCGTCAAACTATGTGTGATGACGCGACTGTGTTTAAAAATTTCAAATTTGCAACCCCATTGACATCGGAGTTTGCAGAAATCCTGCCGCACAAATTGGGTCCTTTTTCTCGTTTCAGTGACGGAGATCTTGAGTCCCATATCCCTCGAGGACGAGAATGGTAGCTTCCCAAAGCAACTGACTGCTCTTGCCCCGTTTCTTTCGCACTCTTCTCTATGCTACAGTAACTGAGACAGCAGCCCCCGGCTACAAAACGAAGACAAATACTATCTACAGTGCGTGACCGATCTCATGAAATGTTAGCCAAAATTCTGGAATGTGTTTCCGATTAAGATGGATCACTTAAGTGAGGTTTTTATACGGATTATCATGCAGCATAAGCCTATTACATTTCGGACTCATCAGGATGTCGGCTTTCAAATGCGCTCCCTTTTGATTTCCTGAAGAAACCACACTCGGTAAACAATGACTATTTAAGTAGCATGCATTTTTCCTATTGATTTTTGATGGTCTTCTAAAATCAAATATATTTTAGACAATATGAAAAACAAATATGCACTCTTTTGCTCATTCGGAAGGAAATCACATTGTTTTCATATTTTATGGCCGAAGAAAGTGTGTATTTAGGTTTTAAAAAGTTTTCCGATTCCCGAATAATTTCCAGCCTGATCTTCCATTAAATCAGCGTTTAGCAATTTCAATCTTCAAGGTACACGCTTTTCGCGTAAAGAAAATCATATATTCCTGTCTACCTTTAAGAAGATACTACATAGATTTCATGAAATGTTGCAACGGATCCGGACTGTGTTGTACATTTCCTGAGGAGCATTAGTAAACGGACATGTGCGGTCTTGCATGCATGGACATCGCACGGTCTTAAAAATATCATAATAAGAAACTTTTTTAAAACCTAATTGCACACTTTTTCGGGCTTAAAATATGAGGACAATGTGATTGCCTTCCGAATGAGCAAAAGAAAGCATATTTTGTGCATGTTTTGTATAAAACATATATGAATTTATAAGACGGTCGAAAATCAATGGGAAAATGCATGTTACATAAGTAGTCATTTTTACCGAGTATGGTTTCTGCAGGAGGTCAAAAAGAAGTACATTCAAAAGCCGACATCCAGAAGAACCCGAAATGTTATAGGGTTATGCTGCATGATAACCAGTATAACAACCCCACTTAAGTAATCCTTCCTAATCGGAAACGAATTCTAGAATTTTGGCTAACATTTCATGAGATCGGTCACGCACTGTACGTCGCGACAGCGCGCCCCTCTTGCATATAGGCCATGTCTGCAGTGATAGGCGGTGAGCCTCCGTCGCCCGGTCACACAGTAGTATGACCGCTTAGCCGACTGTCCAAAGGTCCGAGTGAAGGCCTGTAAAACGGTCACAGGATAGAAAATACACACGGAGAATTGACGAAAGAGCGTTCCGCAACGAAGAAACATCCGTGCCTAAACTACTACATCAACTGCGAAATAAGCCGGCAAAGTTATGCTACTTCCTGGAATAGCTGCTGTCGAGTACAAGTGTCCATAGGCAGAAAGATACAATTCCGTGGAGTATGTGCAAAATAAATTGAAGATAAAACTCCGTACATTTTGGGGCATCCAGCAAAGTGAAATGTGGTTGTTGTTTTTTTGGGGGGGTGAAGGAGTAGAAAAGAGGAAAAAAAGAAATCAGATATGCCGAAAAAAGTTAAGATGAGTAAATTCACAGCCATCGACGGATGAGATCACATGATAGATTGCAAATAAGGTCAGTTTAGACGGCACGCTCCCAAGGTTCCGCCTACAGAGTTGGTGATCTCAGTAGCAGGTGGTGAGTTCCGAAATATGAGATCGAAAGTGCGGATGAGTTGATTTTATAACATTGTGCCAACCGGGCAGAAAGTGGCAGGGAAAGGGACGAGGAATCGTACGTGCGCAAAAGTAATAGTTTAAATATTAGAGATCAGTAAGGCAAAAAAGAACTTAAAGGCAGTGCGAGAGAGGCGGAGGAAGACAGACGTATAAGAATTCTGGTGGATCAAGAGAGAGGGGCAGGAACCTTAGGGAACGATGCGTGAAAGATGGACGACGCAGCAGCCGACTCCGTCGCCGTCGCCGCGGTGGTAGAGCTGCGTCTGCGAAGCCTTGAAAGACTGGAAAACCATTCATCAGGCTGGAAGAGGAGGAAAGAGGCCTTCCGTCGACTGACTGGTGTTGAGCTGACGGAAAGATTTTTCGTTACCTGGAGAAGGGAGGGAGGGATGTAATGAGTATGCGGACAAAGGCTGGTGTACAGGCGGGAACTAGTTTTAGGCAAAAAAAGTCCGTATCTCGCAGTTGGCCCGGTTTACCGGCAATCGCAGCCAAGTAGTGTCTGGCTGATTAAGCGACGGTAAAACATCAGGAAAAGGACAAAATCAGGGGTGAGAATAAGTATATTCTCCGATGGCAGACAGTCATTCGAGGTTGAGAAAGTTCTAAAGAAATAAGGATAAGCAGAGTTCCGAGAGGTTACGTTGATTCCAATTACAAAGGTGTCCCTAATCTGTGAAGGCATGGAACGATAACCCGTCTGGAGCACACGCGAGTTAGGTACAATAGGTTAGTAGGTCAGCATCTAGAGGGAGTAGTTGACAGTGACCCCAGCCAGTAAAGAAAATGAACTAGTCAAACGACCCAGTAAGTGGCTGTAGCTCCTATGATGAAGCTGTCCGTTGGTGATTTATGGACACAAGCCCATTTATATATGTTAACATACACTGCAACCAAATTGAAGCAAACACTAACAGCTGCACAAGCTACTAGCAAATGGTCAACCATCGAAGTGAAGGGGACACGATTGCTGAAACAGGAGCTTTATTCACCGGACGTTTCGGATTCCTGCTTGAGCCCATTATCAGAGACAACAACAGATGCGGGTAGTTCATGCACAAGGGGCTTCAGTATTTATAGAATGCGGTCGCCATGCCACCGCATACCTATGAACATTCACGTCTCCCCCATCTATCAGGAATCGTTGCACTTGGTGTGATGTCTGTTTGATGGCCGACATTCGTATCGTTAATTGATGGAATTTCATCACGCGTGTTGGATTGCTCGACCATCTGATCCTGGCGTTGGGAAAAGTGCTCACCTTGCGTCCTCGCGTGGCTAATTACTACGCCTAGGCTAAGCCTCAGTACCGAATATGAAAGAAGAATGTCATTGCATTTGTTAATAGACTGCGGGCCAGTGAACCATGACTCGAACAGCTCGCGGCTCACGTGAGTATCACCTCAAGCGAGAATTCGAATGTGGCCGGGTCTCGTCGAATGAGCTGCAACTCAAAAGCTGTTTTCATTTCTCCGCACTGCTGCCACGTGTTCGGCTATTCGCGTTCAGAGCAGTCTCTCAGCGATCCTGTCTCCTTCTTCACGACTGCTTCCTGGGACTCGTCTCTTCGCTTCTATTGGCAAACCTTGATGTTTTAGAACGTCGTCTGCATACTCGATTTTCGCACGCATGAAAGTAGTTGTACTTTTATCTGGTACAGATGCGATCATACCTGGTTCAGGCATGAAAGTGGTTAGTAGTCATTATTTTTCGAAATTCACCGCCCAGGAGAATACGCCGGGTGACTGTGAGACCTATGCATACATTTGTGGTTGACAGTGAGAACATGTGTCTTCCCAAAAAAATCGATCATCTTTGAAAGTATTTCTGCCGGCTTCGACGTTTAAAGACATCGGTATTCTGGTAGAGGGGCACTCACCGATCGTTCTTACGGAGCGCACTCGTCCGTTGTGCCCTACAGGCTTTCTCTCGAGACCAACCAGCAGCCGCACAGCGACGCATGATATAGGCAGAACAGCATTACCGATAAAGAGAAGGGAGACTGGAATGGCCATCTCCCGCTTATTAGCCGATCTCGAAGTGTGGAACACCTGGGGCTGCTGTTTGGGCTCGAAAGAGAGAGCTCCAAGGCACAACGAGACGAGTGAGTTACATAACACAATCGGTGAGCGTCCTCCTATCATCAGTAGAAAGGCGCAGGACTGGTTGTTGTGTGTCGAATCACGAGCCAGCCTCCTAGATGCGCCACCGCGCCCTAGACACACCCTCTTGGCAGTCTCAGCAGCAAGGTTGTTTCTGTAGTCAGGTCACAGTGTCACTTATCGATCAGACCTGACTGCATGCGTTGAGTGCGGCCCTGTGGCCCCAGATCCAGGGTCCTCGCAGGCCGTCACGTGGCGACAGGTGGGCAAGCGCGGAGCAGTATAACTGACAAAGGCCAGCGGATCGGGGAACATCGTTCGCACCGGGAATGGGTAATGACAGTTCACTGCGGTCAAACGATGGCGACAGTTTACCCGCTGCAAACAGCGACGTCCACTGCGTACCCAACGGTACTTGTGATGCATCCGCCGCTCTCTCTCACTATCTCTATCTCTCTTCCCTCTCTCTATCCTCATTTGTTTTGCTGCGATGGGAAGGCAATACCAGTGCAACCGGAGTTGGGTGTGGACTTTGTGGATGACACAGCCAGACAAATCGCCTGCGCGGACCCCATACACTATCTGATCACCACTCAAGATGCATCGGGCTACAATAAGAGGATCTCGGATCCCACATGTCGTCAGCGCAATAGAATCGAAGTGACGGGTCAGTACTCTTTATACGACTGATCCACCACCGAGGAGCTCTAAAGAGTTTGATTGGGTCAGACACGGAAATAGGGACTCCCTGTAATGCGAATGACCTCACGCTAATCTAGCGTGATTCCTACGGGTAGAAAACTAGAACCAGATCTAAAAATATACCGACTATATTGCGAAAATTAAATTCTAATTTAAAAAAAACAACTAAGCAACAATGCGTTTTTTCAATATCGCGTAAAATGGCTACGAATTGGTCTTCATTTCCTTTCGGACCACACTAGCAGTGTTCATCTAAGTGCCCCTAATATCGGTACCCTGACAAAATCCAAAGACCCATGGACCATCAATGGGTGATCTGTGGTTAGGATAATTCTGTACAGCATCGTCATTCTTTTCTTCAGCGGATGCATCTCCCCGCAAAAGACAGCCACAATTGTACTTACAGCAAACTGCAAATCTGGGCTCGTCGATTTGTATTGGGTTTTTCGGTTTTCTATTCAGTCTTCCCTTGCCAGTGGTAGATAACATTTCGGGGCAGACTTCCCGACAGTAATTAAGTCAGTCAAACACCGTATCTGGGGGTTTACCAGTAGGCTTTGGCCCCTCTTTCAGTAACATTCTGTTGCTCTAGAGGTAAACTAGCTGTGAAACTTCACAAAGCTTCAAGTCGCACGGGAGTCTTTCGTTCAAGTCACAAAAATAGAAGAAACCGTTCCCCTGTCTTACTGATCGAACAGACAGGCAATCCTTTCTTCTGCGCCTCCCTGCCGGCACATTCTATTCACGGACCTCCTCGTTTGTGAACATCACTCGCCCATCGAACTTCCGGCAAGATTCTTCCTCCATCAGAAGAACCTGTCGGAGGAGGTATGGCTATGCCGCTTCCTTTCTGTGCACCACTTCAGTATAAAAACTCGCCTAGCAGCATTTTGAAGGGTATGCTGAAGTAGGAGCGAAAATGAGGATAGGAGTCAAACCGGCGTGTTCGAAATTTAACTTTGCACTAACCACCTGTAATCTAGTGTAAAGCCACCTGTAATACGCGGGAGTCCATATTCCGGTGCGCAGCATTTGACCAGAAAGTGTTGTCTTAAGTAAATTCCATGACTGGAGAAAACTGTTGTACATGACTTGGGCGCGGATCGATCGATAAGTCTTTATTAGGCGAGACACCATCTGCTTTTGCGTGCAGTCACTCGAGGTGGAATACGTTGAAGACTGCAGCAGCAGCAGCTGACGAGGCAGACAGTGACGGTAGGGGGTGTGGTGGTACGTCTAGGCGCGGGTTTACGCCACCCACCTCCGATCTTCTTGACTTAACCATGATACCGGGTCCAGGTGGAGAGAGGAGAGAGTGCGACAGATGTTGCGCAAGTCTGCTATCACTAGAAACTGATTCAAGTGCGAGTCACCGTCCCTGATCTTACCCTGCTGTAGAACACACGGCGGGCATCGTCGGCAACGACGGTCGAACTATCCGATACTGCAAACAGCAATGCAATGGAACGGGGGCATCTTAAATATTTCACTCAAACGCAGTGGAATCAATCACATTTCATGGCGAACATAGCAAGCTGCCGCGAAAAATGGAACCCCAAATTCCGAAGAAAGCGCACAGAGGAGATCATGGAGAAAGGAGAGAAATCGAGGACTTGAACATCAAGGGCCAACGTTCTCAAAGCTCGACGCCTCAATAAGACTCCTCATTGATAACGCGCACTTATGGTTCACACTGACCGTGTTGGACATCGCGTCTGCCAGAGTAAATGCGACAGAAAATTCGACAGTGTGCCGGGGAACACTTCTCGCAATGTGTCAACTGATGGGTTAAATGACAAAACCCTGCAAAAAGCTACCATTAACGAGTGGAAAACGCCAGTGTGACTATTCTTGCAGTTCTGCGGCAGGAAATAATTGATAGGGCGTTAGATATAGCAGTTGAGAAACCTGGGCAACTAACAGTGCTTCCGACGATCGATCATCCAGCATCACCATTTGCCAAAACTTCCCTCTTAGACTTGCCTTAAGGACTCGGCGCCTTCTCTTAGACCTCTGACGCTCGCAATAATTCTTTTGTGTCGGACACCAAAAGCGGCCCAGCTGTAAAACATCTCAGCACTCCTACCATCAAACCCGGTTGGACATGGATAATAGGTGAGAAAGAAGACTGGTCGAGCACCGGAACATTCTTTTTATTGTCCGGAGCTTTCGCATTCGTGCAGGAGTCCATCGTCAGAGGTAGAAGCAGCAACAGAACAAGTGAGTTATAGGGCGTGTATGCTAATCATCGGTCAATGACGCAAGACTGGAGGTGACTGCGCAGGGCTGTGTACGCCAGCACTAGATCGACAAATCAATTGACTGAGTCCTCATCCGAAGCCCAGGCATTAATCAACTCTCCGCCTGTTTTGTTTCCGACGTGAGCGATTATCTTGATGGCTGCGAGGTTAGACCCTCGTACTGCAGGTGGCCGTGAGTTGAATTCCCGGAGGTACCGGGAATTAAGTCCAAAATCACCTGTAATACGGGGGAGTACTGACTCGCGTGTCCTATTTCAAATCCCTCCAAGCAAGTCCTGGAGACAATAATCAACTGTTATTATCCCCCTAACTATCAACCGGACAATTTGGTCGCTTTGTGACACTGCCAAGTCTTTTCAAGAAGGCCGGTCATTAGAACATTATCCGTGATACGGCCTTTTATCAGGGCTTCAATAAAGTCATGTACAGGAAGGTCGTAAACTGGGGAGGAGGAGGGAGGGGCTGTGACGCAGTCCGCCGGATCAAAATCCAGATTACAACGGTCCCCACTAATTGCGGCCTGATGATGGCTCTTAATGAGTTGGTATCCGCATGAGCAAAATCCAGTTTGTATCAATTAGGCAACCGACAGACTAGGATCGGGAGCGAAATACGTGGGCAGCCGACGAGTCCACGCCCATCTGTATTTGGCTGGCTAGTGTGCCCCAGACGGGTCACGTGGCAGATGCGCTGGACCAAAACGGGGGGCATATCGGATTCTGGCAGGCGTTAACGTATGGCGCATTGTAACAAATGCCAACATTTCGGGTGCGCGGTGGCAAACCCCGTTGCCGACAGACGTCGCGTACACTGGGAGCCCTGCCCCCATTGTGGTTGATTTAAAAAAACCTGGTTATTTGCTGTGTGGACCAGGCGGTGTGGAGCGGAACGCCAAGGTGCGGGCTCGACCGTAAGATCCAGCTGCTCCCTTCCCCGCCTCCGGTCAACTCTGTCTTGACACCGAGTCCAGGTGGGTATTGGGGAAGAGAGAGAGATTGCGGTAGATGCTGCGCAAGTTTACTATTACTATAAACTAATTCGTGCGCAAGTTACCGTCCCTGCTTCCGTCCTGCTGTGGAGCAAACGGAGGAAATCGTCTAAATCAGCGATATAACTGTCTTATGTGGCTGACATTCGGGACACAACGAGCACCGAAAAGAGGACTGAGGTCAACGCCGTGTAAGCCTCCTTCGCCATCACTTAATTCACAAACCTAGGCCCTCCCCTCCCCATCCTACCGGACGTAATGGCCACTCACACCGAAGTGGAGTATCGCCGACACCGCAGCCGGT
>CACRXP010000359.1:245006-265022 GCA_902702965.1 Spirometra erinaceieuropaei | reverse complement strand
TGGGAATCGACTTGCTAACACAAAGGGCATTTTAGAAGAACCACATGTTTTATCGAATTAAAAAAATTATATTAACAGATCTGTGCGACTTGGTGAACTGAGGTGCAGTAAAAACGCACACGGGCAGTCCTTCGTTTAAATGGACTGAGATTGTTTTGTAGCTTGGAAAATTCTACCTGTTATGACAGGAATGACCACCACCGAATAGACATTTTCAATTTAGAACATATGAGACATTACTTTTTTGTGCAAGCTAGCTTCTGCGCATACCTAATTCAGAAAGAAAACGAACAAGACATTAAGAATTTCAACAAAAAGCATTATTTATATGGCCGGTATGACGTGCATTCATAATCGTAGGATGAAGTACAAAGGTGCGCAAAAACAGTTCAGATGGCCGCAAAATAAAAAAAGGCGTGTTCTTACGTTTACGGTAGTATTGTTTAGGAATGTCAAACAAACGGCCAAAGTGTCATATTTTTGTCCTTACCGTACAAAAATGCAAAGTAAACAGAGGCCCGTCAACGGAGTGCAGGATGAAAGCACTCCCCAAAGAGGACTTATCAGAGAAAGTTTTGTAATTGACCTAAAGCCTATTTGACGCTGACTTTCGTTGTGGACGTTCATTTTATTCGCCTTTGAGGTTTCCTGTTTGAGTGGGTCTTCCAATGTGACACAAACGACCTTCTACAGGAAAAAGTGCGCCCAAACACTCGCTACTTCAGTAAATGCCTTCAAGGAGTAGCTTATTTCAAAAGTTTTAACAGATTAACAACATAGAATTTGGGTAACAATCGGGAGCTGGCACCCAAAAAATCCCGCCTAACCAAAGCAGCCTGTCTTACGGGACAGGTGGGAATAGGGGTTTTGTGGGTGGTGGCTGGTCGGGATGTACGATACTAGCCGACGGAAAGCCTTATTTGGACAGATGAATGATCGAAGTTGGCCCGCTCTCCGTTCCGTTATTACAAAATGGGTCGTCAAAGCAGCATAGTGGTAATGGACGAGTGGAAGGCGTATAATGATCTTCCCTCAGAAGGTTATCTACATTTCTCTATTAACCACTCAAAGAACTTCAAAGACCCTACCACCGGTTGGCACACCAATGCCATTGAGGCATACTGGAGTAGACTAAAAACGAAACTCCACGAGGGAGGCCCTGTATGTGGTCGAGCTGTGTGGGCCCACATAGACGAAGTACAGTATCGTCTTTGCTTTGGCCTCAATGTCACGTCTTTGGCAGATACCTGGGTACTGTTCCTATCCCATGTTGTGCAGACTTATCCTATTTAAAAGTAATTTTGTTTTGTAATAAACTGCCATAATGCAAATGTATGCCGTATGTAACGATGGGGAAGGTTGGGCGACAGCGACCATCGTCCATGTAACCTCCTGCGATGTTCGTTCGGTAAGCCCATGTTAGCTCGTCGGGGAAAGTCCAAGTAGTGCGTGAAAGTAGGCCTGCAACCGCTGATATATCCTGAAGGTGTTTGAGTTCACTGTTAAAGGTATTATTTCTAGGTGACGGATTTTGTCAGGTGCCATCTCCCGGTTGTTACCAGAATTTGTCCTTATGGACGATCGGGAGAAAACACTGGAAATCGTGAAGCAGTCAGAGATATTTCAAGGCCAATCTTAAACTCAGCGTAATCCAGAACAAACGAAAAGAGTAAATTCATTTAACGGAAGAAACGTTCTCTTTGCGGGTGCAAAGTGGTATGTTTCAGATTACGCCTGTCAAGTCTAGTTAAATTTATTAGTCGCTGATCTGACTGGCAGCATGTCACCTTATGAGAACTCTAGTTCCTACGACGTCCCCATCGGTGAAATTAAGCAAAATGCTGCTTCTCATGATGAAGCGCATCTCAATCCCCTCAAAAGAGCCAAGGATGACACGAACCCCCAGAAAACTCTCTCGGGATCTATACTCAGGCTGTAAGCTGTTGGCAAACCGCCATACCTAAAACTGCACTAGTTCTTAAAGGATATTTAGATGTACACTTCACTAAAACACTATTTTTAAACGTTATTCTATTTGTGCTTTCACACGTACTCAGTTTTTGCATGAGAAGACATTTTGTACATCTAAAAACGAGGTTTACTAAATTTCAGCGATTTTTTGACGTTTTCGGGATTCTGCACTTTTCCAAAAAATAGGCAATTCAAAGCAACGCAACACTGTCTTTAACAATTGATTCTTTTAAGCCTGTGCTTTATTAACATCGATATTGGATCCATGCATTGGTGTCGGCTTGCAAGTGATTGGTAATCATTTGTAAATTTCGACACCGTTCATGAGTTAGGTTACCTGATGTACGTTCACGATAATGGACAAAGACTGACTTATGTTTGCTACCAGCATGAGAGAAATGCTCTAGCATAATTTGATGGTCAGGTCGGCAGATTTAAAACTCTTACGAGATGGCCCGAGAAAGTTGATGTGCAGAATTAGATACCGTTCTTTTGATTTCATTTCTTTGTAGTGTTAGAGATTTGGCCTTGATCAATTTCGCAGTGCGCAGGTGGTTTGAAATTAGCTTCAGAGTAGTATTAAAGATCACACTAAGTAATGCTTCTCTGTGCGAAAAAATGAAATTGTCATTTAATGTGGATGCTTTCTTCTCAGATGATTGGCACTTAGCTCTCCATATTCCCCACCGGAGATGAGGTTACATCCGTACGACTTTTCATGTAAGATTCCCTTGAGGTCGCAATCTTTTCAAATGCTCACACGATTTTTGGGAACTTCCAATCGTCAGGTATATTCTCAAAGCCTCACACAAGAGAAAAACTGTGTGATTATTTCGTCACAATGAATAAGCTTGATGCAGGTAGGAAATTGCCCTTTTCATAAATGTCGCACGATTCCCAAACTTAAGTGCAGATTTGAAAATATCCGCCCTAAAACACTGGCTGACAAAGTAGTTATCTGTGAGCGAATTCAACAGAACAGACATCCTAGTAACTACTACAAGCAGGGTCCTCGGGGTCTGGCATCAGCCGGTCTGCGGTGCGCAGCTGACACCTCAGCCGCGAAAGTCTTTGCACAAAAACTGAACAGACTTCTAGACCAGATGCTTCTTTGCCAGGCCTGAGAGCGCGCATTGCCATTGGGGGAGGCAAGCTTTTATCTTTTCTTAATATGGAACTTGGACTCGACAAAAGCTCTCTATTTTGAAGGTCTCCTTGGACTTGTTACCGGTGCCAATTTAAGTATTTTTAAGTGACAAAGTGGACTCCGATCGAAACCATTCTCGCCGAATGAATCTGCTCTTAACTTTAAAAACCATGGGAGATCGAAAAATTAAAAACAAGCATATTATTAGTGCGCATGGATAGGAACAAGATAAGATGCTGTAGTACCTAGCGGTGAATGTTGTATTAAGAGAAAAGATGCGGAAAAGGTGCTAACCGAAGCGTGAAATATATTTTCAACGCGAAAGGATTACTTAAATAGGATAGCAATATTAATTACCGTACAGTAAAACTCCAAAATATTTCAGTCCCGTCAGGATGCTGGTTGGGCTTTTTCGGCCGTCTGTAAAAACTCTACTTTGTGAAAATAACTGCTTAAATAGTCTGGATTTTCCCCGTTGACTTTCGACTCTATTATATTTTATAGAGAATGTGCACAAATATATTCTCTTTTGAGCTCATTTGGCAGCAAATTACGTTCTCTTACGAACTTCCTGCCTGAAAAGAACTTTTTTTCCATTCCCAAATAATTTTTTGCCTCATCTGCCGTTACACTTCCATTTAGGCTTTCCGAACTACATGTTTTATGCATTCCGTCAAAGAAATAGCACACAATTCTCTAAGTTATTAGGAAGATGTCATATGGGATTCATGAACTAATGCAGTAGATGTGGACCCGGTTGTGTACTTAATAAGTAGCATCACTAAACGCGTCGATGCAATGCTCCATTAATGGACACCTCACGGTCTTAAAAAATCTCATAATAAGAAACTTTTCAAAACAGAAAATTTGGAAAAATCGTAATTTGTTACCAAATGTCTACAAGAAGGCATAATTTTGTGCATGTTTTCTATATAATATATTTGAATATATAAGGGTATCGAAAATCAACGGAAAAATTCCTACTAACTAAAAAGCCGTTTTTACAGAGTGTAGTTTTTTCAGACAGCCAAAAAGAGGCTCAATCCAAAGCCGGCATCTTGATGCTACTGAAATATCCTGAGATTATGTTTTACAGCAATTAATATCGTAACCCTATTTAAGTAATCTTGACGAATGGGAAAATTTGGTTAACATTTCATGTGATAGCACATCTGCCGTATATATCCCAGATCATATAGCACTCATAAACAAATACAATTCAAAAAACGACCATGAGCTTTATGTTGGAAACGTTCGTCAAATCCCTGAATTACTTTCCTCCTTACCGTCTCATACCCCTCCCATCCTTCAATGTCGAGTGGACCTCCCACCCCCACTCCGGAAAACGGATTTCTTCGCGGCCGCGCTGGACTTAAAATGGAGCCGCAGTGGCTAACAACGTGCGTTAGTCGGGTCGCCTGAGTCCTTTACCATCGTCATTTGTGTGTGGGACATGGTACGTCAGTCGTCGCGTCAAGAATTTAATAACCGTATCTCTTTTGTGATACGCAGCGCAAAATTTTCAAAAAATTAAAAAAAACCGATAAAGTGCGCTTTAGCAACTCTCTTACCGCCTAACTCATCCCTGACCTATGTCTAATTTTCCAAAAATTTAAAAATCATGCGTTACTGATAGTGAAAATTTAAAAATTACGCGCTAATTATATTCACCACACTGACGGCACAGACACCGGCTTAAAGTGCAGACTTGCGTTTCATCTATTTTCTGCAACTGAATGACGCAGCTTTGAGGGGTGGAACTCATCAGTACGTCCCTTCGACGTTCACCTTTTCAACTTGTTTAGAAAGCAGTGCACTAACTTGGAGTAACTCAGTCGGAATTAAGTTCAGTCCGGAAATTGAAATTAACATTTGAACCAAAATCCGGACAGAGCCTAAGATGATCTATTTCGAAGAATTCACTGGAAGTTCACTTATTACTCGCTGAGGAAATTAAAAAGGTCAACTGCTCAAGTCTCGTCATCAGCCAAAATCGGACGGACAGGATTGGGAGGGAATGGTGAAGGCGACAATGAGGTAACCGTCACCGGGGTAATTCGGTGCATTCCGCGATATAATCGGTCTGACGCAATTGAAATTATCACGCGCCTTGGCTCCGAAGGCTCAGGTTATTACTGTAATGATCCACGCAAGTGGAAGCCGGTGATGCCGTTTACACAAGTATCCAATGTGGACAGAAAAAAAAGAGAGACAGCACTCAGGTAGAAACATTGTTCAGAGTATGATTCACAGGCTCGGCTGGAAATACATTTAACTGCGTGCGATTATGTTCGACACTTTACCTCTGAAATGGGTCACGCGGAAGATGCGCTGGATCAACGCGGAGGCCCGATCGGGGTCGGGGAATGCGTACACACAACAAGTTCCGACAGCACGTCCAGGTGACGGTCCACGCCGCACAATTTGAAATCCGACTCACCTGTTTTTTCCTAGTTTGCAATATCCTGATCAGTGTATGTTGTGCCAGTTAACTCCGCCCCCTACCGCCTCCGGTCTTCTTGACTCTGTCAATGACACCGGGCTCAGTTGGTGGGGAGGAAGAGAGGACGGCAGATGGAGGCAAGTCCACTGTCATTATAAACTAAATCACACGCATGTCATCGGTCCTGCGCCCGCCCTGCTTTTGAGCACGCGGTGGACACCGTCGGAAAGGACGGTCGAATTTATCAAAAAGGGCAAGAAACATTTGCCCTATTGAAACGCTGGGCGATGACATTTCTTGCCTCAAAGCAGTCCCGGTTAAACGGGGATATCCAACACGATTCATCGAACAGTATAGCAACACTTTACGGCCAAAATTGACAGAGCAATCAGTTCCGAAAAAGCCCGTTGTAATATCCTTAAACTTCAAGGGCGACAACATCTCAAATACCATTAAGCGGCGATTGATATGCGCCGTTGAAAGAACATACAACTCAGCTGAACTCGTATTCTGCAGCCCTACTACGGCTATCACAGTTTCACGGCCAAAGGATGCCTTGCCATTGCAAGCCACGTCAAATTGTGTTTACGAATTTTCATGCACTTGTGGATGCAAGTACATTGGGTGAACGCAAAGGCAACTGCGCTACCTAGAGGCAGCTTACATACGGCGGGCGAAACCTGACCTATGTTAACAGTTAGACCACGTGGTCAACCTCAGCTTGCCCTGGTAGATCTGAGCCCCGTTTGATTTTCGAAATCCCTTGGCATGTTTACTTCCCCATTTTCAGTCCTATGTTGCATTTTGACGTTACCATTTTATTGATTAGTCTACGCGCAGTATACGTTGACCTTGCTGTTTTACATTGATTTTCTCTGTGGAAGTTCAAACATCTGCATCTTTCTCGCTTGTTATCTGCATTATGCAATGACAGGCTGCAGTTGATAGGCCGTCATGAAATTTACTGGTCCTAATAAATTCTGCTGTTTATGCCTGCTTTAAAAAACATATCATGCTCGACGCTGGTCAGAACTGTGACGTTGTGTTAAGCATATGAGAGAATGCCTAAGGCTCCTAGTCATAAATGTGAGTAGTGGGGCCTACTGTAAATGGTTGAAAGAGTCCTAGTCGGAAACAGATACAGTGAGTGACCTATCTCATGAAATGTTGGCTGAAATTCTGAAATGCGTTTTAGATTAGGAAGGATTACTTGGTCGCGGTTGTGATACTGATTATCCTAAGGCATACTCTTATAACATTTCGGACTCCGCAGGATGTCGGCTTTTAAATGTACTTCTTTTCAATCTCCTGTAGAAAGCGTACTCGGAAAAAATGACTACTTAAGTAGAATGCATTTTTCCCATTGATTTTCGATGGTCTTGCAAATTTAAATATATTTTATAGAAACCACAAACAAAAATATGCTTTCTTTTAGTCAATCAATAGATAATCACGTCTTCTTTATATTTCATACTCAAGGATGGAGTATAATTAGGTTTTAAAAAAGTTTCTAATTATGAGACTTTTTAACACCGCGAAATGTTCATTCACATAGCATCGTACCTGGCCGTTTACCACTGCTCCTCAGGAAATGTACGACATGGTCCGCATCCATTGCAAAATTTTATGGAGTCTGTATGATATCTCTTTAATGGCATAAAAAACTATGTGATTTTCTTTACGCGGAACGCATGCATCTTGTAGAGTGAAATCACTAAGCGCTAATGCAACGAATGATCAGGCTCCAATTTTTTCGGCAATTAGAAACTTTTTTTAAAACCTAATTATACTCCATCCTTGAGTATGAAATATAAAGAAGACGTGATTCTCTATTGATTGGCTAAAAGAAAGCATATTTTTTTTGTGGTTTCAATAAAATATATTTGAATTTCCGAGACCATCGAAAATCAATGGGAAAAATGTATGCTATTTAAGTAGTCATTTTTTACCGAGCACGCTTTCTACAGGAGATTGAAAAGAAGTGCATTTAAAAGCCGGCAGTCCAAAATGTTATAAGAGTATGCCTTAAGATAATCAGTACCACAACCGCGACCAAGTAATCCTTCCTAATCTAAAACGCATTTCAGAATTTCAGTCAACATTTCATGATAGGTCACACATTGTACAATATGGTGCATTGACCACTCCTCCATGTTAAACAGCCCTGCAACCCCACCAAGGTCGCCTTAGTAAGTTTAATTGCAATCAAGGCTTCAGGAAGTTCGGGATTTAACACAGCCAGGGGTTTTACGGGAACTAGCCCAGCGAGCTCCCGTCTTAGACGATGTTCTGAACGGGCAGATGGGGCCGAAATCAGCTTTAATTTATGGAGAGAACTCTTTCCCTCCCGCAATCTCATGATGCAAGCACCACAGTGCCAAAAAATACATGAATGCCTGAACGGAAATACAGATTCTTGAGATTCTTGACCTCCTTTTGAGGCTGATTAGCATTGGCACTCCAACGCATACATGAGGCTGACACGGCATGTGAGAGAAATGTAACAGAGTCGCACAGGGCGGAGTCTCTGCTCAGTGAAATTTGATGAGCCTAGCGAATAAAAACCTGGTACATACCACAGCACGGACATCCAGTCACTCGAATGATCGGTCGGACAGCCGAATTGGCAAAAATGACGGCTGACTGGCTGACCCACTGAGTGCGGGCGTCTTATTTACATCCCTAGGACAGAGTATCTGGTTCATTGAGGATGTGTTTGTGGTTTTCAAGAAATTAAAAGAGACTCTAGATGTGGCATTGGAGACCACTACTAGCATAGGGAGGACAAAAGGCAATGGGCAGGAAAACCGACTAACCCTCTTATGGCGCACAGCGGGCTGGGGCGCCGGCTCCGACACGCTGGAGTTAACCCTCGAGAGGCAATTAACGGCAGGGATTGGCGGCTGGACGGGTTCGGCGATCGGATGGACTAGAGTTAAGTCCACAGAATTCACCTCAGTCAGGTTGGCAGAATCCGCAGTTAAATCACCGGTGGTGGCTGGTCCGAACCGGATAGCGGAGACGGCGGCGTTGTGCGACATGAACCGTGCATCGGTCCCGTTAATCTCCACAATCACGTCTCCTGTCATTATGTTGTTATCTGAGGCCGGAGTATCAAGATCCACGCCCAGAATTTCCACTGGTACGGCACCTATGGGAGTGAGTGGGACAAAGAATGAATAGACGGAGGCTAGCGTAAAAGTTACCTATGGCGAAGTAATGCCAGAAATAATCTCTATTGCAAATCAACTGGCAGGTGCAGGTGTGCCCATATAACGGGCCACGCAATGGGTACATCGGATCAACACGTGCACCACATCAGGGTACGACAGGCGTTATTGAGAATGAGCGCCCATAACAAATGTCATATATGGGGCGTGGTGACACGCCAAGGAAAAGGTTCACATCGTTCCGGTCTTCTTAACTCTGTCCTAACACCGAGCCCATGTGGGTGGGGAAAGAGAGTGCGCGGTAGATGCTACGCAAGCCCACCACCATTATAAACTAATTCCCGCGCAAGTCATCGTCCCTGCACTCACCCTGCCGTGCGGCACACGGCGGACATCGTCGGAAACAACGACCGAAGTTTTACGCGCAGGTGACCTTACTCGGTAAAATGTGCCGGTATCGGAACCATGGAAATCAACAGAAAATGCAACTTCATACAAAAAAAGAATATCCTGTGAATCCTCTCAAGGATAAATGACTGGCGTCAGACATGTAACGAAAATCGTCGTCGCTTAAGTAATATACAGATTGGAAAATTAAAAGCAAGTGTAATTCCTCTGGTCACTTCAGCGCTACTAGTAAAGTCTATATGGATGGCGAGAAGGATCACTTTTTGTCGTAGGGTGCCGCAGGCAGTCGCGTAGCGGCTACTAGCAGGTAGCCAGTAGTATACGGCAGTTTGAGCATCAATTCCGACGATGCCAATAGAAGCGAAGAGAGCAGTCCCAGGAAGCAGTATTGAAGAAAAAGACACGATCACCAGGACAAGAGCTTTATTAGCCTGACGTTTCGGATTCCTGCTCGAACCCATCATCAGAGACAAAAGCAGATGAGGGTGGTTCATGTATATGCGGCTGCAGTATTTATAGGATGCAGTAGCCATGCTACCGCATACCTATGAGTATTCACGGCTCCCCCCCTCCCTTCATTAGGGATCGTTGCACGTGGCGTGATGGCCAACATTCGCATCGTTAATTGCTGCAATTTCATCACGTGCGTTGGATGTTGGTGTGATGATTGCTCGACCATCTGACGCGCTGATCCGGGCGTTGGGAAGAGTTTTCACCTCTGCGCTTCCCGCGTGACCAATTACTCCACCTAGACGAAGACGGAGTATTGAATGGGAAGATCACTGCACTTGGTAATAGACTGGGGGTCAGTAAACCATAACTCATGCAGCTCCCGGCTCACGCGGTTGTCGCCTCTTGCGAGAATTTCGGCCTCGTCACATTTGAATGTGTGGCCGTAACCCGTCGAATGAGCCGCAGCTTGAGAGCTAGCATCATTTCTCCGCACTGTTGCAGCGTGTTCGGCCATTCGAGTTTGGAGTTGTCTTCCGGTTTCTCCGACGTAGTTGCTTTGTCCGCAACTGCACCAGATCCGATAAACCACTCCAGACGTTTCTTGCCATGGCAGTGGGTCTTTCGGTTTCATTAACTGACGCCTGACGTGATGAAATTACAGCAATTAACGACGCAAATGTCGGCCATCACGCCACGTGCAACGACTCCTGATAAAGGGGAGGGGTGCCGTGAATATTCATAGGTATGCGTTAGCATGGCTACTGCATCCTATAAGTACTGCAGCCGCATATGCATGAACCAACCTCCTCTGCTTTTATCTCTGATGATGGATTTGAGCAGGAATCCGAAACGTCAGGCTAATAAAGCTCTTGCCCCAGTGATCGTGTCTTCTTCTTCTCCTTCTTCAATCCCGACGATGTCCGCCATGTGCCCCACGGCAAGGTGGGCTCAGGGATGGTGTCTTACAAGTGGGTAATTTATAGTGATATTAGACTTGCGCACACCTACCACACTCTCTCATTCCCCCTTCCCCCCAACCAGGGCGCATGGTCGTGGCAAGGTGAAGAAGACCAGAGGCGGAATTAGGCGCAGACTACTGGCGCGGTGTGGTGCTGCACCTAGGCGTGTCACCACACCCCGGCCTACACTCAAACGACCATTCCACAAGAATACACGCTGGGCTGAACGCGGAGTCTAAGTTGACTCGTCAGTTGGCAGTCTTCCAATTCGTGCCTGTTACAGCACCCTGATATTCCCAGGCGCATCAGACTGTTTATTAGTGAAAAATATGTGCTGAGGGTCCACCTTACTCGTTGTTACCTTTCCCGCGAACGAACTGATGCTGAGATTGGGAGAGGTGGCTGACAGAGTCCAGAACAGTCCGTCTGCGTTGGCCACACGTAGGACCTTGGCACTCACACGCGCACACCAGGATTTCACACAAAGAGGAGTAGTATAAGTATGCTGCATTATTTACAATACTGATAGCTCAGGTACTTGTTAAAAGCTTAGACACGCGCTTCGCTGATTTGGTGCTGGTCGGCTCAGCAGCTCAAACATGCGTATCAGATTTTGGACCGAGTCTCAAAGGGTCTACTCCGAAGCATTTATTCCGAGTTACGCATTAATTTCCGAGGAAATTACGAAGATCTCCCTGTTCCCTGTCGCTAATCTCGTTCAACGTTTCAGACCTTATGTAGCCTGCTGTGGTTCAACGAAGTGAAAATGCGGCCGAGGGGCACCCGAAAGGATGATTTCTTCGGACTTCGCAGTCGAGCCGGCAAACACATCGCGCCGCTTCTACCACCTTAGGTCAAACTCACTACTAAAAGGGCAATGGTAAAGTTAAAATCCCCACCAATTCGATCAAGAAAGCACATGCGGGCCTCGTCCGGCTCCCAGAAAGCCTCAGGAACTGGCTTGAGGGCAGAGAACCAAGCTGCGAGAGTTCAGAAAAGGGAAGGGACGTGTTTCCTGCGAAGAAACCCCTAAAGGCTGATTCAAAAGGAAAACACATGCAGATTTCATCACTAGCGTACTGAAAGGCTACCGCGAGGAACTCTTTCTTCCTAATAAACGTGGGAGAAAACTCAGTATATGGTTGAAATAATTATCGCAAGCAAACAACGGGGAAAGGGCAGACTCAGTTGGCCGCGTATCGACTAACTGCACTATGGCAGAGAAATCTCTAAGAGTAAATGGAAAGGCGTAAATGGCGATCCGATTTCAGGTCTGTTTAGGCTGCTCTGCCCCTGACTGCCCCTCCATGCACACTCAAAAGGCGTTTCGTGCATCTAGAGGATACCAATCGTCTAAGGGCATCCGGCCGTGGATGTGCAAACTGCCCTTGTCGAGTTTATCTTTCTAAACGCACCTCTCTAATGATCAACTGCATGATTTTGTTAGCAACACAATCGGTCACCTACGCACTGCACACTTGCGGAGTGAGGGGGTTCGGTCATGGGTTGCGCCGACTAGAAGTCGAAATAGTCGGGAATGTTATCCGGTCAGAACCGATCCTGATCGACAACGCCGTTGAGGTGGGTGGACATAGCGGATGCCGAACTTGAACCCATCTCCTGACCCGCAGACTTTGGGACTCGGGAGTCCGTCGCCGATGGGCTGCGGTGGAAGGACATTATTCTTGAAATTTCGTGGCCTCACTAATGAAGACTATCACAGGTACAGCGGGCTCAATACAGGTGAACCAAAAAGGGTCGGAAAACTAACATGTCGTCGCGCGCTATTTGACTCCGGACTGTTAACTCGCGAGAAGCGCAAATCCAGCTTGCTAATCCCTCTGAGGGGTGTCAGTCAACTGTCTGGGTATTTTGAAGTCCACTGTACATCCTTTCTGATTGTCCCCTACTGCACCTCCTACTGCTGTTGTCTCGCCCCAACTTTTAGTGGCCGGCCTATCGGGAGCATCCATCCACGAACGAGGAATGAGGTGGCTAGGGGATTGAAAGAGCAGGATGGACGGTAGGGTCACAACAAACTGACCTTGAATGCTAAACCCATAGCCCACCAGGTCGTCACGTCCGAGGTGCACTGTGTACGTAGGCGTCCAACGCCTCTTTGCGTTGAAGTAGTTCACCGGTCCGAGCTGGCGGAAGGGATCCTGCGTGTCCTTCAAGACTACACCCTTAAGCGGCTTTGAGGTATCTTTGGGCAGCTCTAGATTTGCGGCGGCTGTCCCAGCCCGGAGCGTAGGTGCATGCCAGGGGTTGGCGGCGTTGCGCTTCACCTCCGCTAGGCTATTCCCGCTGCTTGGCAGTGGGCTGGGTGCGGCGGGGGTGCCCGGCATCGAAGTGGTAGACCTTGTGCGACTAAAGAGCCTGCGCCGTCGCTGAGCCGGCTTCGGCCGGGACTCCAAAGACAGATCAGGCGAATACGATTGTCCCGAAATGTGAGAGGGGTCATTGTCGCGCTGTTGACTCAACTCATCAGCCAATCTGCGAAAGGAGAGGGGGGTGAGGAAAAGCGGTTAGATGAAGTGAGACAGGGAACAGGGCGGAGAGGTGGGCGGAGTCCACGAAGTGCGAACCTGTTTTGGTAGTCGGTGAGCAGGATCTTCAGCTCGCTTTGCTTGCGCAAATTGTCGTCGCTCAGCATCACCAGTACGGCCTGATCTATCCAGCCCTTAGCTTCGTTCAGACAGGCAGAGGCTAGCTGGAAGGCATCCTTCGGTGTGACTGGCAAATCGGCGGTGCTGGTGGCTGATCCGGGGGAGGCGATGGAGGCGGAGGCAAGGTCAACTACACTGTTGGAAGCCGACGATCTTGAGAACCAGCGGCCGGCGTTGCTGCCGCCGATGACGGAGGAAGGCGTGCTGCCACTCTCATTCAGACCACAGGCTGCAGGGAGGATGCGGTGGGGGGGTGGATAAACTGGTTAGGCTAGACCTCGTCGAAAGTATCTACCAAAAAAAACTGTGCAGTTCGGGAACGACATCTGGCAGACAGACGAGACAAACACCAACTTTCGCAAAAATGACGGCAAAAGTACAGTACATGCACTTTAAGATGTGCCCTTTATTCAAAAAATTACGCTAGCAGGGTTGTAAGATTAATTATTGCGCAGAATAATCTCAAGACGTTTCAGTCACGTCAGAACACCGGCTTCTGAGCAAGCCTCTTTCCTGCCGCCTGCAAGATACTCTACTGTAAAAAAGGTTACTTGGGCAGCATCGATTTTTTCCACAATTTTCGATATCCTCATAAATCCGAATAGATTTTACGGGAACCATGTACAAAAATATTCTATCTCGTGCCCATTTGGCAAAAAATTACGTATTCGTTGCATTCTAAACCTGAAGAAACGGCATCTTTCGGTTTCGGAAACCTTTTTAGTCTCCGAATAAGCTTGGACACGACCTGCAATCGCACTCGCGTTCGGGTTGTTGGACTACGAACTGTATGTTTTCTGTGTGAGAAAAATAATACTACTGAGAATACGTTACATAGGGCTCTTAAAATTTCACAACGAATGTGGACTGTGTTGCATACTTCGCCAGAAAATACTTTGCTTATAAAATAAAAGTATTATTTCTTCAATCGGGAAATTTAAAGATGACGTAATTTTTTACCAACTGAACACGAGTAGGAGCTTTTCCGTGCATGTTCGATATAAATTATGTCCGAAATTAAAGAGGTCAAAAATTAGTGGGAAAATTCATGCTGCTCAAATAGTCACTCTTGTTGTGTGTTTTTTACTCAGACGGTCGGAAACAGGTGACTTAAATATCTTCTGATTATGCTGCAGGATAATTTATACTAGAACCCTACTTAAGTAACCCCTTCGAATCGAAAAAACATACCAGTATTTCGGTTAACACTCCAAGGGGAAGATACGGAACTGTCAATGGTATGAAACATACCACTGCAGGAACAAAATTCACAACTAGATTCGTGGTTATGCCACTCCAACGAGTTACATTTTATCCCTTCATAAGAGAAATTAAATGGAAGGCGTTATGATTTCCACACTGTTTCGCCGATGCGAATGCAAACGCTTTATAATTGAAGCCGAACGTCTGCACCCTCATGGATTACCCAATTTCGATTAAAACATAATGCGGTGGACAGAAAAAAAATCAGTTTCGCACCTGACCGTTTGGCCGTCGAAAGTTATGACGCTCACTGCGGTCCCACGAGGTAGGGCCAACAGCAGTGAACTGCGCATGAATCAGTCGCAGATTTTGGCAGAATTTACACACGTGCCCTGCTCCGATATCAGGACAAGCCACGTCAACTGACAAAGATAAACGAGTCAGATGTGGTCATGTAGCCCCACCCGAAGTAAACAAACCCAAGCCACCTGTAATACGGGACCGGTGGTGATAGGGGGTTTTTACAATGGGGCTGGGAAGTGCACAGGCGAAGAGGTCAAGTAGTTGTGTGCAAAAGATGAGCTATTGGTTATGCGCGGTTGTACTTTGAGTGGTTGAGAAATAGTTCCCCTAACCCATAACCCCAATCCCAACAGTATTGTATCCACTATGCGGGGCTGCATAACCACATCTTACCGACAAACGACCCGTTTACGCGCGCCGCACACGACCTAGGGTACTGGAATACAACGAGGGCGGCTCGGATCTCAATGTAGGTAAAAGTACCATAAATATCGAGGTAAGGAACCACCGCAGGCCGACTCTCAGTCCTGACAAGGGTTGAATTGTCAGAAATTTTCTAAGCCATGACTCTTCGCATGTCGACCGACAGTGTCTATCAACCAACTGCTGAAGGGATTGGGCCAGTGGTTAACAGAGCTGAAGGGTCAGCCTACGCCTGCCACGCACGCGACTCAGTTCCCACTCCATACATCTCGGGCCAAAATAAGTGCCACTCGCATCTAAAAAGAATGGGAATGTCACGAAAGACACACCCTCAGTCCTTAAAACGTAGGCCGGGAAGATCTGACAGCAGGGGCCCTGCTCATCGAGACTTTTAATCAAACGGTCCACACCACTTCAGCCACAAGCCCACCACCTCCTGTGGACTGCAGTCGGGAATAGTCTGAGTCAAGGGGACTTATCACACGTCAATTTGTCCTGACTGATGGGCAAAACACGGACGACACCATGCAGCCAGGTTGTCGCTTAGCTACAAGCGTTCAATGAGGGACAGAAATGTAGTTCACCGTCTATCGCCGTCTCCGGCCTATTCTGTCACAATATACCAACCGAAACTAAAGCCCAGGTCAGGAAATTCAGATATTTGAACCCAGTAACGCAATACAGACCATAGCACACGACATCATCTTCGTAGAGAAGATGGAAACGTGATCATTGGACTCGTACAGGAACACCCCGTCAGAGATTATATGAGTACAACGACAAGTGAACAATTTTGTAGGCAAACGATAGGTAAGGGGAGGATGGGTTAGTGTCCGCGACTGGGTTGATACACCTCACTGTCAATACGAGCGAAGATGCAAGTCTAAGAAAGTAGTTCGTAAGAAGTAGAAGCAATCGCTAGAACAGGAGCTTTATTTGCCTGATCTATGGGATTCACACTCGAACCCAGCATCACAGGCAGTATTGATGATAGAAGCGAACAGGTGAGTTTCAGGGAGCAGTTCAGAGGAAGAAGATCAGATCAGAAGAACAAGAAATTTATTAGCCTGACGTTTCGGAATCTCACTCGAACCCATCACCAGAGAAAGTCGCAAAGAGGCTTAGTGCAGGCACAAAGACTTCAGTAATTATAGCATGTGCCCGCCGTGAAAGCTCATGCGTACTACAGTTGACATCTCACTCGATCACAGCTGGGTGTCGTAATTGATGCGATTATGGCCCTTCAATGAGCGTCTGAGTCGTAAATTGTCGTAATTTAATCATCTGTGTTGGATGTTGCCGTGATGATTACTCGGAGATTAGGCTCCCTATCACTGTGCTTGCTGCTCTCCTGCCCATGGGATGTCTCAATATCAAACAAGGGCGCCCGCGCCCTTCCCACGTGACTGATTCCCCTGCTCAGGGAATGTCTCAGCACGGAATATGGTAACGGGGGGTTGTTGCGTTTGCTGATGGATTGCAGGCCTGGGAGCCATGACTCGAACAGCTTGCGGCTCATGCGGATGTTACCTCTTGAACTTTGGAAATATGGCCTATTCCCCTGGAATGAGCTGTCACCTGGGAGCTAGCGTCTTTCCCCCTGACGGCTGCTGCGGGTTCGGCCACCCGCGTCCGAAGTAATCTCCCAGTTTCTCCGACGTGGCTGCTCTTTACGCAAATGCGCCATATCTGGTAAATGACTCCAGACGTTTCCTGCCATGGCAGTGGGTCCTCCGGCCTCATGACCTGACGCCTGATGGTTGCTTCCGGCCTGTGTGCAACCCCAAATCCAATTTGAGTGAGAAGACGGCTGACAGCTTCCGAGACGTTCTTCACGTACGTAGGAGCTCACCAAAATTTAGGGCCGATTAGACTTGGTCTCTGGTATCGTTTTTGCGTGTACTGGTTGAAAAAGTTTCGAGGGTAACCATGAGCTCTCGGTACCCCTCAAGGACGCCGTAATTCAGCAATCTAGTCTTCCGTTTCACTACAAGGCGTCTCAACGCGCCGGTGTAGTGGCCTTACGCAACTGCGTTTATGACTGATAGGGTGGCTACTGTTTAAGTTCAGTACTTGCGTCGTATTTGTCGCTTTCATGAACTATTTTAGTGTTTACGCCACCACAATCTTTGCGGTAAATGAGGACATCCAAAGCAATATCAAACAGTATCAGATACGGGTAATTCATGATAATTAACTGCTCATAGGTATGCATTAGCATAGCGAATGCATGCTGCAAATGCTGCAACTTCCTGTGCATTAATTACCCGTAACTCATACTGTCTACGATGATGGGGTCGAACGTAAATCCGAAACGTCAGGCGAATAAAGTTCCTGTTCCATCGATCGCTTCTAATACATCCCCTGTTCCAGTGATTGTGCATTCATCTTCTTCGTAACAAAGGCCTGGAACTCGCACATCCGTCTTCATTCGTACATCTTCGTTTCCAGTAACAATACTGCCAGACACCAAACCCGAAACTTTTGCCTCTCGCGTTTCATCAACGCACGTGCAAAGACAACGCCTCAACAGATGCCTTGACAACCGAAGAGCCTGTCCAATAGGACCTTGGCGTGAACATGTCTGGCGTAATAGTGGGAGACACAATAATCTAGGCACTGCACAGAAACTGACGTTTGTGACTAGGCAAATGCAACGGGATTGTAAACCAGGCGGACGCAAAGTATGCTGAACTTATCCAGTAGGCGGTAGTGTGCTGCTTCAAGAGATGACTGGGAAATGGATCCGTCAACCACGAGCGAACAGAGATGCTGGGTCTGCGGATAAACCAAAACAACCATGTCAGCCATTTCAAGTAGAAGACAAAGTCCTGGTATGCGGTCTACTTTGCCAATAAATGGTGTTTGAACAACTGGGTCATAAAGCCTTCTTCAGCGTTTAGGATGCTGGTCCAGTCAATGACATGACCACTATCGAGCCAATTCTGGAATACATTGATATTTTGGCAGATTTTGAATAATTCATATTGACCCAACTGTGAAAAACTCGGCGCCTCGGTGGGATTCGAACCCACGCAGTAAGGGGGAAGGCTTTAGTACAGCCAACGCTCTAACCACCTGAGCTACGAGGCCCCGCCGGACGACGCGAGTTTTATCACACTTGGGTCAAGTTACCCGCCCAACCTACTGCAACGTCTGGAATCCACCAAATCTGATATAGTAAGTTGACTGTATCCCACCGAGGCGCCGAGTTTTTCACAGTTGGGTCAATATGAATTATTCAAAATCTGCCAAAATATCAATGGATTACGTGAGTCTAGTAGTCATCTGGTGGATTCTAGGTGAATTATTTAGGAAATCCTGCTTGGGCAGTCAACTTACTGTATCAAATTTGGTGGATTCCAGACGTTGCAGTAGGTTGGGCGGGTAACTTGACCCAAGTGTGATAAAACTCGCGTCGTCCGGCGGGGCCTCGTAGCTCAGGTGGTTAGAGCGTTGGCTGTACTAAAGCCTTCCCCTTACTGCGTGGGTTCGAATCCCACCGAGGCGCCGAGTTTTTCACAGTTGGGTCAATATGAATTCTGGAATAAACCATGGGATCCGGAGAGACAAACCATCTCAGTCGACAGCGATTTAGCCACACTGGAAAACAAAGTAATTCTTAACATCGCAGGCGCAGAGCAGAATGAGCTCAGAACACATCATGGTACGATCGGCGGACAGGGAACGTTATCGGGTCGTATTAGATGAGGTTTGACGCTTTTATAAGGCCAACATTCAACTGGGGAACCCATCAGCGCATCAAAGATGTCACGGCCACCCGATAAGGGAGTTGAAGTTTTAACTGCATAAAACTCACTCTGACCTGCAATTATGCAGAAAAGTAAGTAAGCCGGAACGACAGACGGTTAAAGCAGTTGCCCCTTCTAATCAACGGCGTCATTGGGTGGCACACACCAGCATGCAATGCGCCTGAATGGCCGCTTGAGATTTCTTACATCAGACGCCGGTATGGCGATCGGATCGGTGGCCCAGTTTATAGGGGTTGCAACTTAATGCAGACTAAACCATGGTGTCATTTAATGTCCCCTATCTTTTCAACTTTATCCCGTGCGGCCTGGCCGTAACCCAAAATCCCCTAGACCTCAGCGAAAGGCCACCTTTAATACGGCGGGGATACTTATTCTCGTGCCCTACCGAAATCCTGTCTGGTTTCCCAAGTTCTGCCTCAAGACGCCCTTCATGTCTGAAAGTGGCATGTAAGATCAAGTCGGCGGTACGCCCGCGGAGTCGTTGGTCTCAAGCTTCGCCACAGATGATCTTCTTATGTTCGCTTGACGTTCCCCCAAAGTCAGATGTGAGAGAACAGTGGGAAACAGGGGGACTTACGTTGTGACTTGCTACGGCCCCAAGAGCTCAGTGATATCCTGGAGAAGGGTCGGTGAAGACGAGACTGTGAGCGGCCGTGAACGTGTACGGAGTGGCTGCGATGGGCGGAGCGTCTCTGTTTCTTGTCTGACGACTTCTCATCGACCGTATGTTTGTTCAGAGTCACCACATCATTGAGTTTCTTGAAGAGTTCACCTGACCAAACAAAGGGCGTGAACAAATGCGAATAGTAAAAATGTTCAGACGGTTGAATAGCGAAGTATGCATATCAAAAGGGGACCTTGAAAAGTACGCCTGCAATTTAATAAAACAGCGCGTGTGTGAGATGCGTAAACGTTACCGTGCCCGATATCGCTCTCGACCGACCTGTCACTGAACTCCCGTGGTAAATTCAAGAGTGTGAGGCGGATACCGAGCACACATTAATTACCACTTACATCCTGGTAGAGGATTCTCATCCAGTAAGGCCACACAAGTTCCCGCTAGATTAAGCCAATCAGTGAACTGCAAAATATCT
>CACRXP010000359.1:229148-244805 GCA_902702965.1 Spirometra erinaceieuropaei | reverse complement strand
TGTTTTAGCCACCGGTAAACGCCAGGCTGTCTTGCGTACCGCGCGTGACCAGCATTGTTGGAACCTCGACCACGTGCTTTTTTAAACACGCACGCTGTTGGGCTGCCTAGAGGCCCACGCACATTACTGTCTTTTTCTTTGTATTTAATGGCGTCACAATTACGTCGGTCCATTCCTTAGTCAATAAACGCAAACATGATCGCAGCAATCAATATTGCAGTGCTCCGAAACTCCAGAAGCCCAGAAAATACTAGTTAACACTTAAATGAGATGGTATCGACAAAGACAAGGGAGACCGGAATGACCATTTCTGGCTTATTAGCCGTCATCAGCCAGTCATACCCAACCGCAAGTGTGGATCACTTGATATTCGAACCCGAGATCTTTGGTCATGGAGTTTGACACTCTACCATTCCGGCCTCCCTTGTCTTTGTCGGCACAATCTCATTTACATCTACTACTAGTCGCTGTGCGACTGCCTGCGAGGGTTCTAGTATGAGCCCCAAGGCGCTACGGAACGAGCATGTTCCGTAATCTGATTGGTGAGCGCCCATCTGTCATAACTAGTTAACACTGTTTCTGATTATGACTGGTCGTGACGACCGAAAATCCTTACCTACCCATCCTGCCACAAAATGCAGGTCGAGGAGAAAGATCGTAATGAAGACTACATCGTAAAGCTGATATTGCAGACTGGGGTCTGGAGAAAAGCAAGAATCCTGACGAACTTCAGTTAAAACGGGTGTTTAAAAACAACTTGCCTAGGGAGCTCACTGAAAACGTGTAACATTGAGTCTTGCAAACGGAAATGGAAGGAGGCCCACCTACGTGAGATCACGTGTCGAACGACACATGAAGAGGGGAGTACGCAAACATTCGCGCAACCGACAGGAGTGGCTGTGGTTACTTAGACGCATGACGCTGGTATGAAGTCGGGGCCCAGCGATTTGACTGCATACGTTCCCCAGCTGCCCTGATTTGCCTTGAGAAATTTTCTAGCCGTTTTATTAAATAAGTTTGGGCGGGAGGAGGGGGGGGGCAAATAAGAAGGATGACAAAAAACGACTCATGAACATACGCAGTTGTGGAGCCAGGCTGCTCGACTTGTCACCCTCTAGAGAGTTCAAATCTCCATCACCAAACTGGTAGGAAGACGCAAAGGCCCCGCCACCGCCGCCGTTGCAGAGGGGGACAACACCTTCACCGGCGACAAGGTCGAACAGGGTGGAGGCCAGTTGGTGGTAGGCCTGAGCTTGGAAGTACTTGGATTTAATGTCAAGGAGGGCGAGCCATGCAGGCGGTAGGACGCTCTTGATGCGCACCCAGGCAGCATTGTCGACCGAGTTGGGCGGTAGGCCGAGGAGACCGTACTTTTCACTCAACTGATGTGTCCGGCGAGGGAAAAAAAGACAGGGGCTCAGGAGTGATGATAAGGACAGGCTACGGAATGAAAGCGAACGAGTAGAACCTGGGCGAGGCAGAAGGCGTGCGGCCTTCCCACCGGAGGGTAAAGGCTTGCTGGCATAACGAGGAAACAACGGGGCATTAGACAGTCTACCATCCACTAAGGCTCAGGGTGGCGACAAAACAAAGGCAATTCCAGAGGTAGCGTCCACCAGTCGCATCCGACTGCCGGACCGACAATACTCGCTCACAGAGGGGATTTGGATGGGATAAGACATCGGAAACCGGAGTGGCTGTTCTCAGTTTATCTAGCGCTGTCAAACACAACTTCGAGATTGGAGATTTTATGGGTTGGGCCAGGATCAGTTGATTTGAGGCGGTGTGGCGACATGAATAGCACCAATCTCACGCCTGTTTTCTTTTCAGTGATGAGACTAGACCAAGACGACTGTAGAGGAGTGTGTGCGTGCAGTGGGAAATGGCACGTAAATGCATTCTGGCCTATCAAGCAACCCCACCCAAACGTTAGACACTCCGATAGCAGGCTGGCGAGTTTCAAGATCGATGGGAGGACTGACGGCACATGACTGTTCAGGGCTTTTATTAAACGTCGACGAAACACCTGCCTGAGCGTTTTTTGTTAACCCTTGTGAGTGTGAGCTGAGTAAGTGTCTGTAAACAGCATATGCTGGGTGTTCTGCCCGTGTATGTAACTTTCTTGTTCCGTGAAGTCCACCGACGCCCAGTCATTTCCTGGTGGGAAAACAAAGTGCACCCTGAAGCCAGATTTTTCGGTTCCCAGTTAAAACAGTAATGCAAAACTATTTTTTCCTACTGATATTCCAGAATTCTGGGGCTATACTGAACTTGTGTCGAATATCCTCGGCGATGGAGTAGCCAGCTCCAGAACCTACGACATCAAGAAACAGTGTGGCCCACGCCTTATGGCTACCAACTTGACGCTCTGGCGTGTAATTCTCGAACACCGAACACTTTCTGAACCAGCATCCTCCTCTCATGCCTGACACAACCACGTCTAACTGGAATGGCCGTTGTAGCGCCTATGAACAACCACTTAGAGCCACTAGGATCTGTTCCTCAGGTACAGTCGACGACGAAATCACTTTCCTGAAGAACGTTTTTTCATAAAAATGGGTGTCTGGAGAAATTCATCGATAAATATCGTCGTCCTAGATAGTGACTTCCTGCAGAAATATTCATCTACCTACGTTTCAAGGGTGATAATGTCTCAAACGTTGTAAAGTGACGACTTCGGTGCACAGGTGAACGGACGTACAACGACTTCTACCGAATTTGTGGTTGGCCAAGATGGCGGCGGTCGCCACGGTAACTAGACTTTTCACCATGAGTGAACCGGCTCCTTATACTGCATATGAAAGTCGATCAGCAACTGTTACAATTCCCTGTCGGGCCTGGTCTAATTACTCATGCAATATTTTCTAAAGAACGTTATTCTCTGACCCATTCACTAGTTTGTTAACTATATTCCAGGGCACTGATTCGTATGATTCGCTCGGTTTTAGGGTTGGCTTTATCCATTTTCGTAGACGCTAGCTACTTCGTTAGGTGCACTCCATGACACGGAGGCTGGACAGTTTAGTGGTCTAACAAGTGTTTTTAAAGATTCAGAAACGCCTGATCCCGTCAGTCCATTATTTCCTCGTTTGGCCTTCACGAAAATATTTCAGTGCCGATTGTGTAATTCAAAATGTGTCGGCCTTGGGTCGCGATTACTACCTAGAACAAACAGAGCACGGGTGCACTGATTCGGCCAGCCAATCGTCCACGCAGGACTCAAGTGACTGGCGCAACCACGCTTTGTTGACCGACCTGCGTGGTGCTGAATGGAAGGACTGAGCTGCACTTCATCTGTACAGAATAAGCGTCTCCTACTGGCACGCTCACAATCTTAGCCCCTGGAATGGAATTACATCATACCGTTCGCTCAAGGCTTCTCTGTGTCCCCTTCGCACTGACAAGACACCTTCCGGTTAGTCCACGTTAGAGCTGGTTTACTTGATTTTTGTGGTACAGTAAGACGATAGGGCAAAAAGAAAAGACTTTTTATAGAGTTTTGGACTTGTAGCGAGTGACTACAGTTTCAGCAACGACGCACTAGTCGATCCCCGAACCCTCGGCAAACAAAATGCCAAACTTTGTGTTGAGTAGAGAAGGGTGTAGAAACTTCGTCAGTGGCCAAAGGAGTCGACGATGGGGAAAACTTTGGCATTAAAAGGATTATAAAAACACGAATACCTAGTGGCAAATAAGTGAAAAGGCCGGATAGTTAAGCGCATGCATAAACGTACAGTGACTGCGCCACCTATGAAGCGTGCCAGCTTCACGTAGGGATGATCACCATTTGACTCTGCGTTCAGCTTCATAAAAACGCATTCCTTCGCTTGAATCTGCGTGGGATGGGGAATAAAAGGCAAAGTAATTTGGTCGGTGTCAAAAAAAGAACAAACTAAATTTTGCTCTCCTCCACCCGCATGATAAAATAACAACATACGGAGCCGAAACATTTTTAGAAAATGTAAACTGGTCGAGAGGAAGGATGCGGTGTAAAAAGAGCGTTCGTTATTTGGAGGGAAAATAAAGGACTTCAGCGATGAGTGGATATGCAAGCCCACTGAGAAACTGTAGCCCACAGGAGGTAAGGATCGGGTGAAGGACACGAAGCATCTGTGGCATACAAAGGAATACCTATTATACTTACTTAAGTGGGTTTTAGTCCGACACGATTATTTCGATTTGCTGTTCCATCGTTCAAGGATGGGTCGTCCGTTGTGGACGACCTGATGCATTATCTACAATGAACTCAGCTCAGAGAGTTGAGAAACGATCGTTGCAAACATTCTGGTGGATTATCTACAATGACCTCAGCTCAGAGAGCTGAGGAGTGACCGCTGTAGACATTTAATGTTTATTTTTGACTGTCCTATCTAATTTCGGTTGTTATACATCAATGCATTAAAACTTTTCCGCCCGAAAGTGACGAATTTACCAATTATCTATACTTAATTTGCCATTCCTCAATGCATACACAGGCTCCGCCCCCTAAAATCACCTTTCCGTAAGACAGATACATTTGACTGGTCGTGTGTGTTTGGGGTGCTTCACCTGATCGTTGCCGACTCCTGTAATACGAGACAGATGAACGCGGAAATCGACGGATTCTGTGAAAGACATTGAGAAAACTTGCATGTCTGCCTATGTCTGCTTTATTATTCCGACGAGGTGCTGTAAAAGACCGCAGAAGGATACGAGGTGGGGCGTGCAAACAGGAAACAGTTAATCCAAGGCTATTAACGGAAGAAGGAGGAGCTGGGAAAGACGGAATTCGGCTCTTGACATTTTATGCATGAAAAAATATAATTCGGTTTTAAAATTTTTTTCAATTCCTGAACAACTTTGAACCCGACCTGCTGTTACACTTGCATTCCAGGAAACAAAACTACAAGCTGTTTATTTTCTGTGCAGGAAAACCATGCATTTCTCTATGGTAGTAAAAGGAGACTATATGAATTTCATAAAGTTTAGCAGTGGATTTGAGCCATATTGTGAACTTTACAAGTAACATTAGTTAATGCAGGGACACGAGGTTTTATCAACGGAGTCTTAAAAATTCTCATAATTATAAACTTCTTAAAACCGAATTATACACCTCCTTCATGTATAAAATTTAAAGATGTAATTTTCTACTAAATGAGCAAAGGACTGGATGCTTTAATGCATGTTTCTTATGAGATTTATTTATATTTAAAAGCGCATCGAAAATCAATGAGAAATACTCATGCTAGTTAAGTGGTCATTTTTTGCAAAGTTCAGTGTTTGCAGACGACCAGAAAGAAGCTAATTCAATACTTGGCGTCCTGAAGTAACTGAATTATCATGGGATTATGCTTCATGTTGACCAATATTACAACCCTATCGAGGTAATCTTTTCGAGCCGAAAATATATTTCAGAATTTCAGCAAACATTTCACGAGTTAGCACATGGGCCTACATACATAGTCGTCACCCGGACTGTACAATTGGCCACTAGTGATGCCCTCGTCCGATGGGGTTAGGACCAATTACACGAGGAGTCGCAGGGTGAAAAGGCCATAGATATAGGCATCAGGCAAAGTATGGCAGAATCAACGGAGAAGGGAGGTGAAAATGATTGTTACTATTATTATGATTATTATTTAAACCAGAATAATAAATGCCACTGGCATACCAACGAGAATAGTATGGAAAACGTCAGGACGAAACAGATAGGTAGGAAGGGAAAAAGACAGTAAGCTACCTCAAGGATACGGCTGAGAAAACCCAGAATAGGTGGCGACATGTCTTTGCTCGGAGCGTTGGCGAAAGATTCGAGGAGGGACGCTATGTTCGATTTCGCTTGGAGGAAGTAGGAAATGCGCTGGTCCAAATTGGCAGAAGAGTCCGGCGGCTGGCAAGAGGGGAAATAAAAATCAACAGGAGATTATGATTTCAAACCCCCCCCCCCTCCGTATAATGTACGTGAAAGAGGAGAGAAGCAGACCTCCGTGTCAATTACAACCACAAATTAAGCATCAAGATGGTTACTTGTTTTCGTTTCTATCTCGAAGAGACACAATGTGATTGAAAACGTAACATTCCCAAAAAAGGAAAATAGTGGGGAACAGGTTGTCTCAACATACTTATCGCCGATCCGATAACTGTCATAGCTGGGCCATAGAAACAACATTTCGCAATCTTCTTCTTCCCGATTAAATTAAGACAATCGGTCCTGAGTAGTGGAGGTGCTTTATTGGAAGTACGCGCTGCATTAAACCCAGCCAAGTAATCTGTTTGTCTTCAAAAATGGAATTACTAACTGTCAGTCAAAAGGTCAGTAAGTAGTTGGTGGGTGAAAGGGAGAGTTGGGTTGGACTAGTGCCTAGTTGTACAGGCACGGACGATCTGACGCGCATGAAACTATCACGACGAGCTCCGAGTCGCGACTTGAAAGGAACGACTCGGTCTTCATCGAGGTTGGGAGTCTGGTCGCGAGTGGCTTATTCTTGATGTGGTTTTCGCGAAAACTCCTTTAGAAGGTCCAAACAGGTCTTTTTGTAATCCGGTTCGGGTGCGTGAAGGGGCCATCACGTGTGTGAGGCCTACAGATGCTGGCGCTACCTCGTCAAATACTGCGTCCAACCCCATTTGTAGTCGTCTCCATAGCGTCTTGCCATTGGTAGTGAGAAGGAAAAATGAGTCATGTGCCAAACAAGTCTCTCTTTCTATAGGCCCAACCCCCGTGCATGTCACCAACTCAGCCGCGGAACGAAAGTGGTCTTTGTCGTTTGCGACGACCGAATTGCTGTCAGTACTTTGTTTGCCGCCCGTGTGCTGCACATCTTGAAATCCCACAAACAGTCTTAATCATTTTCGCCTGGGTAGTCGCTCCTGTGACGAGACGTTGCCACCCTGGTAAAGTTTGGTGACACGTCCGCACCAGTGACTTCATAATCAGGCCCCTAAGGGACAGTCGTGCTTATGTGAGACGACCAGGCTCCCTCATTAAAGCCTTGTTCGCGTATAGAGCACGTGTGTGGTAAGCGTAGACGTAGTTTTAGCCTCCTTAGCCACTGCTTCCGTGCACATCTCTAGTCAACCTGATTCTCTCCTGATATGGGGACATGATGGACGTGGGAGAAGAGAGAAGTTCATGCAGCGCTAGTCCGCCTCACTGCAAACGAGCTGGCGCGTGAGTCATCACTGGTCCCTCTTAAAGACAGTCTTCGTCGCCTGAAGCGGACAAACTCAGTATATTAAAAAGGAATGACTGTCCTCTTAGATGGAGTGCGCAAAAACTACAACGATAGTTAAAGCTTGAATAGGCATAAGTATTTGGTTCCCATACAGGAAGACTGGAGAGAAGGCCGGCTTTTTGCTTCAGACCAAGTTGTTTTCATCTTCTACCATTTGTTTCCGCCTTTAGAGGTTGTGGCCTGTGTCAGGGCAAAACCTAGCTATGTGCGGCAGCTCGAACGTCGCGAAATACGACGTCCACAGTGTGTCCCGCAGCTGGGGCGTAGGACGGCGACTTAGGCGTGAATAAGCTTACAGCGGTACAGGCTTGCGTAGTCTCCCTTTCCTCATCCACCTGGCCCTGATGGCAAGATAGTGTCAAGACTACCAGGGGTAGGCTAAGATGCAATAGTTGACGAAGTCAAGTAGCCCGTCTACGCGGACAACGCACGAAGTGGTCCGCACAACGTGCATCACGCCACAGTAAGGACGACTCAGATCTCGCATTTGTATGAATGCCATAAGGGTCGCATTAAAAAGGATTCATCACAGCTAACCCCACGTTCTGAGAGGGACAAAAACACCCCGTCAGTTGGCAGCCTTCCAAGCCACGACTCTTGGCAATTCGTGATATATTTCAGCGTCTCCGACTTATTGCAGTAAGAAATACACTGGTATGCCGTGAGGATGGAATCCCCAGTGTCGGCCGCACTCTCTTTCCTCCCTCGCATGCACCGATCGATTGTTCGAGTCTGTCAACCAGCTGGTGATGGGACTGGACACAGTGACTGATACGGACTCTGAGCCGCCTGATTAACGCGTACAGTGGGTCAAGTTAAAGCCGGAAAGAAGGTGCAATCAGAATGATACGACGATCTCCGAGGTGCTAATGGGACGTAGGGGTGTCTAGTGGTGGATCCACGCGGCGGTCGTGGTAGGTCGTTCGCTTGCTTGCCGGATGTAGACTAATCCTAGCGTCCAGTTGCTGGCACCCAACTCTCGCATGTGGCTCCCCGAAGCCAGGCTCTGCCTAGCGGCCACGCCCCGGCGGACTGAACCAGGTGAGGGCAACCGTGTGTGTATCTTCGCACACGGTAATCTTGGCTCCACTGGTCGATATTGGCATCTCCGTGATGATGGCCCATCAGAAACATCGTGGGAGGCCACAAAGTAAGTGAGCCCCAGGTAAGTGGCCGTTGCTCTGCTGCTTTTGCTTGTTCTTGTCTGCTTGATCAAAAGGTCCAAAAGCGTGTGCTATGACAGTATCAGCAAACCATGGCCCTCGCAGCCTGGTATGCGCTGGCAGTTCCATGGCACCCGTTTCCCTGCCGGTAGATGCACTTGTGCTCCCCCTGGGTATACAGGTGATGGGCATAGCTGCCCACACATCCTCGTCCTTCTGACTCCTGTTGAGGTGTAGTTGCTGCTGTTGTCGTTAGTGAAAAATCCTGGTGAAGTGTATGTTTTGGACCAGGGGGTGTGGTGGCACGCCTAGGTGCGCGTCCGGCCGTGCCAGCCACCTGCGCCCTCCCATGCCCCCCCCCCCCGGTCTTCTTGGCTCTGTCTTGACATCGCGTCCAGGTGGGGAATGGGGAAGAGAGAGTGCGGTAGATTCTGAACAAGTCCCCTATCATTACAACATAATTCGCGTGCAAGTCACCGTGCCTTCTGCACCTTGCTGTGTAGCACACGGTGGACATTGTCGGAATCGACGGTCGTGATTGGGTGAGCCAGGTGAGAGCCGGAAGGTAGGTGCGATCGGCATGAGATGACGACCTCATGGTGCTAATGCCAGTCCACGAACAGTAACTACCACTCCTTGAGCGCGCAATGCGCCGCATCACAAACTAATTGCATCCAGCGGCACATGCGGGTGCAGGGTGCGTAGGCATGTGCTCGAATGGCACAGAGAGGGAGGCGAGGATGCCGGAGTCCGAAAGATAAGCCTGATCTAGCTTCTGAGAGCCAGCGAATGCGGTAAGGCCGGTATGGCAACAGAACACGCATGCTGACGTGTCCCACCGATGCCGGGGGGGGGGGCTGCCGGTGTAGTGGAAAGATGCACATGGCAGGTAGGAAGCGCTGAAAAGCACACTGGCACACATGCTCATGTGTGCCAGTGTGTGTGCTTTCGTGGATGGGTTAATATAGTGTGTGAGTGGGTGCTAAATGGAGATTAGTCGAGCAGGCGCGTGTGAGTCAGCATCCTCGCCCGGCAGGTCAATGGGCGGTGGCGAGAGTGCATGCAAGAGAGCAGTAACGAAAATGAGGGAGCTCCACCAGAGGAACGTAGCGAACAAACGCAAATTCCGCGTTATAAACCCGTCTATTGTGGATGTGAATGAGTGAACACCAAGTCGGAGCGGGCAGTCTGTAATTCAGCACCGAGAGTCGGCGTGTCCGCTGGGCGAGGAGACAAATGCAGAACACTACTCACACAGGAAACCGCGCAGTTTCAAGCCTGCCCATTCCTTCACCTATTGTTCGCATACTCTTCAGACCATAAGAAAAAAACAACTACCCAACGGAGAGTGAACTAGGCAGTATGTTATAACCGACAAAGATACGGGAGACTGGAATGGCCAGTTGGCTTATTAGCCGTCGTCAGCCAGTCATACCCAACCCCCAATAGTGGAACACCCGAGGTTCCAACTCCCGACCTGTTAGTTAGAAGTCCACGTCTCTAACCACTGGGCCGCGAGCCCGTTCATCATTGGGTAAGGTACAGGATTTAAGAGGTGGACGCTGCAGTACTGCTCGTGAGCAAGTCAACTCGTAGAGCTGTGGAAACCTCGACGGCCTCGATGGGATTCGAACGGACGACAGCTAGGGACAGGCTTTGGTACAGTCAACGCTCTAGCTGGTGGGGCTTCACTGATTGTACTCGAGCCTTCTTCTTGCTGTCGTGGGTTCGAATCCTACGATGTCGCCGCTTTTCACAATTGGGTCAAAATAAATAATTCAAAATCGGCCAAGACACCCTTATTAACTGGGAGAATCGGTTTGACTGGTTCCAACGAAGCAGAAAGAGACATGTAATGACAAAATACCAGTAAAAGACATACGAAAGTCAAAGAAGTCCACGCAATGGCTAACAATCTTCGACAAAATTGTAACCCCTCGAAAGTGGCGCATTAAACGAATAAGGAGGAACAGGGGCGCTCGCCGATCGTTCTTAGGGAATTCACTCGATCTGTTGTGCCTTAGGGCTCTCTCTCTCTCAAGCCCAACCAGCAGCCGCACAGTGGTGCATGATAAAGGCAGAATGTTATTACCGACAAGGACAAGGCAATAACATGCTGCCTATATCATGCGCCGCTGTGCGGCTGCTGGTTGGGTTCAAGAGAGAGAGAGACCGTAAGGCACAACGGAACTAGCGAGTTCCGTAAGAACGATCGGTGAGCGCCCCTCTACCATTTTATATTCCCCACCAAAACCGACAGGACAACGGGCCTGTGGCCCAGTGGTTAGAGGCGTGGACATCTAACTAGGAGGTCGCGAGTTCGAGCCTCGGGTGTTCCACACTTCGCAGTTGGGTATGACTGGCTGACGACGGCTAATAAGCCAGAAATGGCCATTCCAGTCTCTCTCGTCTTTGTCAGTAATAACATTCTGCTTATAAGTAGGAACAGTTAAAAGCGCGTTTATTTGCGCCCTCGTCCTAAAATTTGGACCGAATTACTCTGGTCGAACAACCCGGGGATTGTGCAGGAGGCGTTCAGTAGACTCCGGTCACTTTGGGAAGGAGAAAGAGTGTTGTCCGTTTGGCATTCCGAAGTCGAACGGCCATACATGTAACAGCAGGGAGAAAGAATGGCGCTAGCTCCCAAGTGGCGGCTCTTTCGATGGGACTCGGCCGCACACACTCGAGTCCGAGGAGGCAGAAATTCTCGTCAAAAGGTGAGACAGTGTTAGCAGCGGGCCCTCAGTCCCCACCCGCGTATTTTGTGCCGAGACTGCCTGAGCAGTGTAATTGGCAACGCAGGTGAGTCCTGTTCTGACTGCAAGTTTCGGTGAGCCAAATGACCAAATCATTATCCAGCGCATGCTCAACGCAGAAGACGAAACTCCGGCAGGCAACGACTCGACTAGGGGGTAACTAAGTCGGTATCGCACCAAATGTAACCGCAAGCGCGATCGCTGCGCGAGCCGCTAATTGTGATAATTATGTGACAGCATAGCAACCGCGTCCTAAAAATACTGTAGCCCTTGCGTATTCACCTTCTTATCTGACGTTTTTTGATGATGAGGGGGTGGGGGCGGTTGAGTGTGAATTTGGAGCTCCAGGAGAGTGAAAGTATTTACCCAACGTTCTTCTCAACTGCTTCTTGGGACTTCCATTTTAGGTAACTGGTCTTCATATGAAGGTCAATTAAACCATCCAAGCGACAGGCAGTGACATGTAGGCCTAAAACCAGCTAAGACAGCGTTTACAAATAGACCTCGGGTGGAGGCTATTAGGAAAAAGTGTCGTCTGTGAAGAAGAAAAAAAGACGACAAAATGGAGAGAGAGAGAGAGAGATGACAGAGAAACCTCAGCAACGCCAAAACGGCGACGGGCACCAGTAAAATCCACAACGCAGTACTTAAGCTGGACGATAGGCCCCGAAACAGGAATAAGATAAAGCCGAATCCGCACTCCGGCACAGGCAGGTAGGGCTTGGTCAATAACGGAGAAACTGACACCATGGGGGGAGGGCACCGAGTGAGGAGGGTGGAACACTGCACACAACAGCCTTCGGGGTGAGTGTGCTGCCGCTGGGGCGGAACAGCATATGTGAGCGCGTAGGACAAGGTGGCGAAAATGCAGAGTACCTTAGCCACACAGCCTACGGCGGTCAAGGATCGCATTTCGAGGAGATAACTGTCGTGTGTGTGAGTGTGTGTGTGCCCCTGCGAATGACTTGGCGCGAGAGCCAACAAAACAAACGCACGTTCAGGCCTGACGACGAAGAGAGTACACAAAATGTGTGCCTGAGCGTGTGTGTGCCAGTGATGGTGACTTCGAACGTGCAAAACCAGAAGTTCGAAAGTCCGGTCAGTTGCTAGGCGGTCAGGGAGGAATCGCAGACACAGTTCTTCCGCGCAGCAGGCCAGCTTTGGAAGCCAATGTTTCCGAAAGCTCAACTACGATAGTTAGCACCTGAACTGCCCCACTCCGGCACCAGGTCAAACTCCAAGGAGATGGTTTTATTCAGAAGCTTAGGTGTAAACCAGCGACGAATTGGGAGACCTGGTAGGTGGGGTTCGCATGGCACTCCATTACCAAAACAGACAACCAAAAGGCTTCTACTTTTGGTAACGATCGGATATGTGGTCCCACTGAGAAAATCGGGAGGCGTAACTCCCGTAATATGGGAAAGGTAGTAACAGGTGGTAATTGACAGAAAGATGTTTTCGGCGAGCAAAAGTAAAAAAACGAACATTTACGCCTAGAAGGCAAAAAAACTCGAGTGTGCAACTTGAAATACTGGAAAGCGGGAGCTATAAACGTGCGGAAAAGTGAGAACTGAGAACATTAGATATTCCAGACGGATCGATCCCAGCCGGTGGTGATTAGTCACGTGATGGGCGCGGCTGAATATATAATTGGATTCGACAATTTTTATAGCTTAGCCCCGAAACCTATGCCTAAAGTATAACTGACCAACACAAAGCATACGCGCGGGGTAAGAAAATGCTAACTGTAGTTTAACAAATTCATCAGTGTTTTAACATCCCTGATTTACTGGCAGACGTATGGATTCTATCTAACAATATTTCAAGTATTATTTTATCCCCTGGCTGCTGTCCGTGCCAAACATTTCAGAAATGAGCTTTTTTCCTACGTGTGGGGATGCAGAACGATGAGCAAATGTAGACTTTTCAGTAGCGCCGACTACCCAGGTCGGTACAGGCCAGCGAATGACATCCTGCCGACGAAAGACCGGCCAAAAACTCTACCGAACAACACGGACTTTCAAAAAGAATATTGTGGGCAGTTCTCCAGAATTTTTCCCTACCCCGCGCACATACTTAGTCCTGACCATCAAACTCTATTCGTTAACGCCAGCCCTAGCCCACAAGTCTCTAATCCTTATCCCTAACCATAGCTCTAGACCTAACCCATATCCCCCTAAGCCTAACCCAAGTGTTAAAACTTGGGAAACGCGTGACGTGAAGTGGGTGGAAGAAGAGGATTGTATTAAGCCTACCTAAATGATATAAGTGACCCTTTTAAAGAAGTAAAGACAAGGTGGGCCACATACCCGATAGTAACCCTACTTCCTGCATCCACGCTTTACTGTTGTCAACTATTGCATTCTATTTCTCCACGTGTTAGGCCCCACTCAGGTTTCGGAGCCCAGGTGTGTGTGTGCCGTAAGCAGGAGCCAATGCAGGCTGACTCTTGCTCCTCAGTAGGACAAACTTACCCCCGTCAGTTGACAACCTCCAAGGCCACCGCTGTTAATGCATCGCGATATCCGCAGAATTTATTTGGCAATTTAAGGTGAAGAATCGTGCGGTAGACCCGAGCTGCATCGATATCACTCTCCCTTTCCTCCCTGACGGATCGACGACATCTCCAAGTCCAGGCGTATGGAAATAAGGTTGAGCACAATGACCTACATGATCCAATGCCGTCGCTCATCGCGTGTCACACACACACAGATTAGGATCTCAGCGAGGTGGATATGGGGGGAAGCATGAAATTGAATTAATGACGCCAGATCTCAAGTTGCGGCTCATTCGACGAGATCTGGCCACACATTCAAAATTGAGGAGGCCGAAATTCTCGCAAGAGGTGACAACCGCGAGTCGGGAGCTACTTGAATCATGGTTTACTGGCCCCCAGTCAATTAACAAGTGCAATGAACTTCCCCTTCCATACTCAGTGCTGAGACTTCGTCTAGGCGGAGTAATTAGCCATGCGGGTAGCGCACATGTGAACACTTTTCCCAACACCAGGGTCGGTGGGTCAGATGGTCAAACAATCATCACACCAACATCCAGCGCACGTGATGAAATCGCAGCAATTAACGACGCGAATGTCGGCCATCAAAAAATTAGCACACCAAGTGCAACGATCCCGGATGAAGAGGGGAGCTGTGAATGTTCATAGGTATGCGGTAGCATGGCGAATGCATCCTACAAATACTGCAGCCCCTTGTGCGTGAATCACCCGTACCTGCTGTTGTCTATGATGATGGAGTTAAGCAGGAATCCGAAACGTCAAGCTAATAAAGTTCTTGTTCCAGCGATCGTGTCTCCTTCTTCAAGACTACTTCCTGAGACTCGTCTCTTCGCTTCTATTGGCAAAGCATGAAATTCTAAGGAGGGATCGATAGCAATTTTACGCTCGTTCTCAAGAGCGATCAGATTAGCCCGTCAACCTTAAGTCTGCCAAGCCAAGACGGTTTGCACGCTCTGATAGGCTCAAGCGTGTCAGAAATGTTATTGTAGGGAGTGCCCTGATTCGCCGTGAGGATTCTCCAGGATCGGCTTCCCTGTGTCGCCCCCTCCGTTCATCAGCGATCATCCCAAGATTGTCAGCTGAGTTAATGGCTAGATTGAGCACAGTGCTTGTCGTAGTCCGCAGCCTCCGCCTACCGTGTGAGATGCGCGCGCACATACGGGCACAACAGTTGGCTCGTCCTTAATGACCCTGGCGAACATCAAGGTCGACTTGTTCTGTGAACGGCGAATGGCCCTCATGTGTGAGCAAATGACCAGTGACTATAGTCACCGCATATACGAACCGGAGTGGGCTTAAGTCATCGGTAATATTAGACTGTCCGGTCGCAGTAAAGAAGAATTGACGCTGCATTTACTCTAGTGGTGGTGATAGTAGCAGTAGTAGTAGTAGTAGTAGTGGTGGTGGTGGTAGTAGTAGTAGTAGCAGTAGTAGTAGTAGTGTGCCCCTAAAGCGGGCCACAAGGTAGATACGCTGGACCATAATTAATGTCAACACTGGGGTGTGGCGGCAACCCCAGTTACCGGCTCACGTAGCGCCAATTTGAATCCGTGACGCCCCCTGGTTTCCTTGAGGTATGAAATCCTAGTCAAGTATTTGTTGTGGACCAGGGAGTGTGGTGATACGCCTAGGTGCGGATTTCGCCACGCCAGTCGCCTGCGCCCTCTCGCTTCTCCGGTATTTTTGACTTGTTCATGACACCGGGCAAAGGTGGGGAGGAGGAGGAGGAGGAGGAGGAGGAGGAGGAGGAGGAGGAGAGCGTGTAGTACGTGCAGAGCAAGTCCACTATCACTATAAACTAATTCACGAGCAAGCCACCGTCCCTGCTCCCACCTTGCTGTGGAGCACACGGTCGACATAGTCGAGGTCGATGGTCGAACTGCCAGTGGTGACGGCGATGTTACTTTGATGTCCAGGGTTCAGGGTGGCAGTATTGACAATGGGGTGATTCTGAAGAATTTAAACAAGGCTGATGAGGACTTTAAACGCGGGTCGAAGATGGGGACATA
>CACRXP010000359.1:210110-225652 GCA_902702965.1 Spirometra erinaceieuropaei | reverse complement strand
GGATGAGTAAGTTTTTTGCTCGGAATTAGGTCGTCGTATTTCGCCCACCCAGGCACCGAACCAGTCCTCATGCTTCCAGCGTTCAGGTCCGGCGACTTCACCGACAGTGACGTGGATGGCACTGTGCAGTCTTTGCCCATTGGGCTACAAGTCTTCTTCTTCTTACAGCGTAGGTGGAGGGTCCAGGTTGGTTATGATTTTATTGAGGACTTCCCGTGTGCGTGGGGTCAAGTCCAGTGTCATCGTGTTCAGCACCGTTGGAGGTCTCCTCACACGACTCCGTCCTCGCAGTCGAATTGGCAGCCTTAAATTTGCAAACTAACAGGCTATGGCAGTTTCACCTTGCGGCACCACTCCCCGTCTACCTCGTGGGCACGTCACAGAGATCATGACTGTTGACATGCATGCGGACCAGCAGTCACAAATGATTAGATTGAGGATGAGCGCATTTTGTCTTCTCGCAACTGAGGGGGGCTCGGAAGATGGCGTTGGTGATGCGGCGATGGTATACTGCGGAGGCTCTTCGAGTCCGTCGACGTTGCTGTGACCCAATTATGCGGAGCAAGCACACCTTCCATGGCGACGCGACCTCTGCATATTGGGGCGCTGGAGACACCGCGATTAATCAATCGATACCCCTCGACATTGACGCGAGTAGGGCATGAGGATCTTGCCAGAACTTCTAGTTCTCGTCATTACTTGTTGGGTCATAGGCGCTGGTAGGACTCAGAAGACGAAGATGCGCTAACTGGAGCAAGAAATTTATTGGCCTGACGTTTCGGATTCTCACTCGAACCCATCATCAGAGACAGTCGCAGAGTGAGAACCCGAAACGTCAGGCAAATAATTTTTTGTTCCGGTGATCGCATCTTCGTCTTCTGAGCTGCCTCTTGGAACTCGCCTGTTCGTTTCTTTCAGATGGTAAGGCTGTCGAATTTATCCCCGCTGAGATTGAGCGGTCGTTGGTTTTTTGAAGGAGAATGCAAAGTTCCGAGGGGGGTCGCTTCCGATGGCGAAATCGACTCCATCATCACGACAGTGGCGCAACCAAGGTGTTACAAAGCACAGAAGGACAAAAAAACTGGTAACACCAGTTGATACATTGTGGCACTCTAGAGAGCGTTGGTAGGTTCGGCTACATTGTTGCTAGTGCAAACGTGTGTGTTGCTGCATGGTTGGAATTTTGGAAGCTGGAAGAAAAGCACACGGAGAATGCTAATACTCACAATGTTCACAGCAATGTGAGAACAGAGTGCGGCAAAGTTGAAGAGCACTGCCCCCTTCTCGAAGGCTGCCGATCTCTGACAGTGTTCCTCTCCTGTGAAGGCGTCAGACCTACAGTTGGAGTAAACGAAGAACGAGAATATATTGTGGCTTTTAGGAGAGCGGCATAAGTACCGGATTACACGTCAGCCCTTAAGCCTGTCGCGGATTTTGTACAACTGTTAAGGCATGAAACAGCAAAGGAACAGGATAGTGTGGGGGGCTAATTCTCTTTCGAGTTTTTTGATATCCAAAAGGACCTGCAAAGTCTTCTGGAAACTCGATCCGTCTCCTCTTATAAGTGGAAGAGAAAGCGTACGTAATTGATACTAGGCCACTGCGTACTGTAAGACATATATAATTAAAGAATTCTTGGAAATACTCTCAGGTATGTATGTCTCGGGTTTTTGCAGTTGCATGATGCAACGGCGAGCGATTCGACTGATTTATGGGTCTCCATAATTCCTCCATCCGGTTGTTGACGCAACTCCAAGAACAATGCGGTGATTAATGAGTCTCCAGGAAATTGCCGAACGAGGATATTCGTCGGTGCAGAACTCGTTCTTACGAAAAACGGTTATCTGGTCTGAAAGGACCTGTTGTTATGGCTTTAATCCAAATTTTCTCAATAATTTTTAACGAAATACGCAATATCAGACGTAATTACGTGGAGCCAGAAGACATGGCTGCAGTGTAATTGGCCGGCGACCCTATCATTAGTTCAGCGAGGGCATCCGCAGAAAACACAAAGGCAGAACAGAAGGCGAAAACAAACCAGTCAGATTTGGCCTTAAGGATCGACTGTCCCCAACTTTACTTGCTAAATATCGACCGAAGGGGTGGATGATCCTAATGCTTTCTTGCGTGATATCCTTTCCCAACTTTTGCCCGACAGCGATAAACTGTGCTTTCAAAATTGTGGAATAACAGCGCGAACTAGGAAACCTGGGGAATAAATAAAGATGTTACCTTGACTTTGTAGACGTCTAAGGGCGGAAGACCAATACGGTTCAGTCAGCGTACCGGTCGGGGAAATGGGTTTAAGGAGGACGGTCAGCTGTAGGTGCTTTTACAAATTTGCTAATTTGCTTGGGACTGAGGCGAATGTAGACAAGTGCCTGATGGGGTGTCTCTAGGTCCATGGCAGAGCAGCCTAGCAGACTGTGCCCCGACCTCCTACGGCGCAGCCTGAAATGTCAGATACGTCAGAAAACCCTGACACAAGCGCTCTCCCTGCCGTGGCCAACGCCAACCCCAAGTGATGACGACATGCCGCTCCAAATCCCTGATTACAGTGATGGGTACTCCGTGTACTCAATCGAAGAACATCACTCAAACACTCTCTTACCCCCCTCCCCTAGCTCTGAGGACCAACATCCGCCGACCTTGTCATGCGGGCGGCGTGGGGATGATGAGTGTTAATGACTTAATAGCCCTTGACACACCTATAAACACTGTTGATTTTGTACATCTTCATTCCTTCATGTAACTGTATTGGCCTGACGAAGAATTACCGAAAACACGTGTTTGCCAACCTGACTTTTCGAGATACGACTTTGCCAGATGGTTAAAAAAGGAGGATGACATAAGTCATCTCAACTCACCATCGGAAATACAACTTGTGCTTGACAGTCTCGTCGAAGAAGCGTCTCTCTGCGGTGGCAAGAAGGAGGTAGTATCTGCGGAAGTCCTTTATGCCTGCCTCGGATCGCAAGGGTAGACATATTCTCTACAGAACAAGCGAGATTGAGGGTTAAAAGGCTGACGCATTCTGCGCCGTCATTCAGCCACACAAAACACACGCAGTTGTGATAGAACTGGAAGACGCTGATTAGCCAGACGAAAGGGGTCAGATGCAAGTGTCAGTGCGGTAGTCCACCTGAAGGGTCTAAGGTGAACCACCTTTCATGAAAACTACTCGAATAAGAACATGGTCGGAGTTAAAAAGGCTTGCGAGGCACCGATTGAATTCTGCCCTTTTTTATTCCTTATCAATGGAAGAAAAATGGGTCCAGACTACAGAGCATGAGAGTAGGCGAAGTTACTGATCAAGGGCCTCATGGCGGACTCACAGGTGGCGCACGTCCTTTCAACGAAAGACGACATCCCACAATCAGATCTATCAATTACCCGAATAAAATCGCGTGTCAAAAATTTCTCAAGAGGTCATGGAGTTTGTTAGCTCGTCCGTAAGCTTGAGGGCATTTAGTCTATTCGTTGTGCTGGGTGAAAAGCATCAATGCTGTTGGGCATAATGATGGTAAGCACGCAGGATATGTTAAAGTGACAGGGAAATGCACAGCATTGGTTTCCCTCTCCTCTCTTCGGCGCCGCAATCTTACAGTGACATAACTGTGGACGGCCAGGCTTTCAAGCGGTATGTTGTTCCACCCCATAACGAAAAGTACTACTCATTTCCAATGCCAGTCAGATGCATACTGAATTCTGTTCCAGCCAGACTCTTTTACCGGTGGAACTGGCACCGATCTCGGAAATGGTCACATGTTCGAGTCCATACCAAACTAGATTAGCAAATTACATCACACACACCTTTTTTGCAAAGAGTACCTGTCGGGATTCCAAGGCCTACTTAAAACCAATCATATGTCACCCTTGAAAATATCCAATAGTTCGACTACAAAACCCATTCCATCAAGGTGGCATTTTAGGCCTGACGACCCAAGACCGGCCACGAACAAAACGTCAGGGGTCTCAACGCCACTCGATAGCTGCAGTAGGCAAGCTGTCGCAGTGGACTCAGTCTTCGAGGCGATGGTTTGTTTCGTCTTCAGGCAGTTCCCAAGGTGAGCTGTTGAGTTAAGCCTAAACAGATGTTTGGAACGTTTTAGACGGCGGCTTCAAGACACGTCTGTCACAGCATTCGATCTCATCACCTCCGTTGAGCTTTACTCGAACTCGCTACTGTAATGTGATCGGAGATAGATAAATATGTAGGTAGGCAGGTAGATAAGTAGAGAGAGGGGGAGAGGAGACTCTGTAGTTACCTCCCCTACGCCGCTCCAGCACTACATTTCCTTATCATGATGCGCCTTACGCGATTTTCAATTATTCGACGACCTAACAGTTGTGCCTCGGAAGGTCGTCTATTGAAAAGAGAACTCGACTCCTCTATAAGAACACTGCCATCTGAGACCCCTTTACTGAAGACGAGTTTCTGTTATGCCGGCGATAAACACGTGTATCATGAGCGTAGACGCGACCTCAATCTTGTCAGCCATCGCACTCGCCCCTATTTCCAGCGGTTTCGGTTCTGCCTTGCCATAGGAATATGATGGTCGTAGGAAGAGTGCGTGTGAGATAAGTGCTATGCAAGTTTGGTCCACCATAATTCTACATCCGCCTCAACATTGCAATGAATGCAGTGGTCGTAAGCCAATAACCCTTTCGGATGGTGGATGAAAGTAAATGAGGTAAAATTACAAAGCCCGGTTCGTTTAGTACGTAGAAGTCAGCCAAAATGGCCATTTTGCTCAAATGTTTCTTCAATTCTCTTGATCCGGTCATGCTTTCGGAATACAATACGAGAAGACAGAGAGACTACCATGGCTCCTCCTAGATAGTGGTGGTTACTGTCGTTTTAAGCAAACTACCAAGTTCTGATCCCACCTGAAGACCTAGCCAAGTAGAATCCGTGCGTCTAAATGTCAGCAACCCGGTGGTCACATTGGCAGTGAGGATGAGGGGCGAGATAGTCAGTCTGCCTAGCAAAAGAGTGAGAACGTGGGAGGTACAGCCGTGAACGTGCATCGGAAATTTGCTGACGCAAGAGTTGGCGGAAACTCTCCAGGCTGCCTTAACAACAACAGTAAAAGGGTGATAAAGACAGCTGCTCTGGCGATGAATTATACGCATGATACGTACACAACAATGAGAAGGCCACGCAGGCATGCAGGCAGGTGGCAGTACTCGTATTTGTGCGGGCAACTCATCGTCACGTGAAACAAGCGCGTGCGTAATGCGGCGAAATGGTGAAGTTTTAAAAAGACGACACCGGGAGTGAGTTGAGGGTGCTATTCTCACCTCTCGACTGGAGTTCAGCTGACGAAAGGCCTCCTCGAAGTTAGCTGCGTCCTGGTGGTAGTGGGATTCAACAAACTGAGAAAATGGCGTGCTGAAGTCGACAGGATGGGTCGCCTTCAGACCGATGGGTATCATGGGGAGATAAGGACTGCAAAAAGAAAGGCGTCATGAATATATTTTCACCTTTAACTGGCAATGGATGCCACGGAGCTAAGTTTTAATTATGGCGGTGGTGGTGATCGAGGCTTTTGGATAAGAGTCCCCCAAAAAAATAATGTCATTCAAGTAATTTATCAACTTTAGTCAGAGAATTATTTCTACACACAGTGTACTTATATAGAAACCGTCAGTAATTTAATGATTTTAAAGGAAGCACGCTGCACTTCAGACGCTCCGCCCGTGTAACGATAGTCACAAAAGAAGCCTGTCTGTTTTGGTCCTTTCCTGGGTTATTCTGGTAAGTTCGTGTTGGAAAGCATAACGTTTGGCTGTATTTTTCATTTGAGATTTGAACTGACCATATCAAGCACAGGGATGAGAGTGGACTTGCGGAGCGTACATGAAGACAGACATAGAAGCGTCCACGTGAATTTGATTGGTCCCCTTAATTTTGTCCTTACCTACTTTTATTGCAGTTCGCGATTGCTTTGACTATATTAACATTTCCATTTGCACAAGAAAAAAACAGCTACCCCTAAATTATCTCGTTAAAAATCACATGAAGAACCGATGCATCAGAGTACGGTATATAGGGGACCGATCTACGGCCAGGAATGCAAGATTAAGTGGTTGTAGTCCCGCACGGAAGTAAAATGAACACTTTTCAACCAAAGTGCGTAAGACCCACATTAGGCTTTCACAAAATAGCCGTGGATTCAAGCCGACCGTCTACTGACAACCACAGACACTAGCGGAGGCGGAAGCGAAGAATCTTGGTCACTTGAAACCACAAGGGAAAGAAGGCTACACAGGAGCAGTGGTTGACCGCACACTAACTCAAGACTCTATAGTTAGGATGGACGGGGTTGAAACTATTCTACCGATATCCAGCCAAGTCCAAGGGAGTGTAAATCCTTAGAGCGTCAAATGGTATTTTCGCCCGTAGCAACTGACTGTAGCAGTTGACTGCGCTTGCGACTTGAATGATTTATGCGGTGTTTTGGTGGTCGGTGTTATGGTGTGCTTGGCGTACGACGGATTCAATGTACATTTGCATTGAAACGGAGGTTCACTAAGACAACCTGGCTTGTACATTTGCTTGTTCTTAGTGAACTACTGTCAAAATCTGAATAACTTCTCCCAGACTGAGGACACAGCGACGGGCAGGAAGACTCCGCATGATAAAACGAAAAGATGCTGCGATGTACAGAAGCCCCAGCATACGCTTTTCAGCAAAATGCTTGACTTATTGTTTCTTCAAAGACCCCATTATGCACCTTACTCAGACGGCTTTTTCGATTTTCGTGGGTGAATTAGTCCACGCAGAAAGGATCAGCCAAATGTTGAGAGTTGTTTTTCAATAAGTGCCTGACAGTTTTTGACTAAAGATGGGTCGAATTTTTTGAGAAAATAATAAGACTAAAGGCATGCTACAGGACTATGAGCCCAGGTCGGCCTGTAAATTCAGCTGTTTTAAAGTTTGCCTAATGACCTGCCGCGAATTACTTTGTTTAACGCCGTTGCTCGTTCCCATTGTGAGATTTCGGGCTTGGTGTGTTCATTTGCCGCGGCAAAATGACTGCGGAGGCCGTCAAATTAGGCATTATCGATTTTTGTATCGATTTTCCAACTTGGAAGTCGGTTTGCGAGAGCTCGTAACGTCTTGACACATTAGACGCATAACTGACTGACGCAAGACAGCAGACGCTTGCCGATGACAATCAACGCCATCAAAGCTCGCCAAATCTTCGACAGCCGAGGGAACCCCACGGTGGAGGTTGATCTAATTACAGACAAGGGTCTCTTTCGTGCAGGAGTACCCAGCGGAGCCTCGACTGGAATCCACGAGGCCTTGGAACTTCGAGATGATGTCAAGGGCGATTACATGGGCAAGGGAGTTTTGAAAGCCGTGGGTAATGTGAACAAAATTATTGCGCCGGCCCTGCTTCAGAAGGGTTTTAAACCCAGCCAACAACAGGAAATTGATGACTTCATGGTTAAGGAACTCGATGGCACAGAAAACAAGAGCAAATTGGGGGCAAATGCAATTCTTGGTGTATCAATCGCTGTCGCAAAGGCAGGAGCCGCCGAAAAGGGTGTCCCCTTGTATCGCCACTTCGCTGATCTAGCAGGAAATAAGGACATCATCCTGCCTGTTCCAGCCTTCAATGTTCTAAACGGTGGAAGCCATGCGGGCAACAAACTCGCCATGCAAGAATTCATGATACTTCCCGTAGGGGCAAGTACCTTTACCGAGGCCATGAAGATGGGGTCGGAAACGTACCACAACCTTCGAACCGTCATTAAGAAGAAGTACGGTCTTGATGCCTGTAACGTCGGGGACGAAGGTGGGTTCGCACCGAACATTCAGGACAACTTTGAGGGCCTAGAGCTGCTGAAAGAGGCTATTCAGTTGGCGGGATATACTGGAAAGGTAAAAATTGGCATGGACGTGGCGGCTTCAGAGTTCTTTAAGGAAGGACTCTACGACCTCGACTTCAAGAATCCCAACTCGCCTAAAGATAAGTGGATACAATCCGAAAAGTTAGCAGGCATCTACGATGAGATGATCTCCAAGTATCCTATAGTCAGCATTGAGGATCCCTTCGACCAGGACGATTGGGACTCCTGGACCAAGTACACGTCAAATACACAAATCCAGATTGTTGGAGACGACCTAACTGTGACAAATCCGAAGCGTGTGCAACAGGCTATTGACCGAAAAGCTTGCAATTGTCTCCTACTGAAGATAAACCAGATAGGATCCATCTCTGAGGCCATTCAGGCTTGTAATATGGCCAGAAAGGCTGGCTGGGGCGTGATGGTGTCGCACAGATCCGGAGAGACGGAGGACTGCACCATCGCTGACCTCGTAATTGGGCTTCGAACGGGACAGATCAAAACCGGTGCTCCCTGTCGATCGGAACGGTTGGCGAAGTACAATCAAATGCTGCGTATTGAGGAGGAACTTGGTGGTGCTGCAAAGTTTGCCGGCGAAAATTTCCGCAATCCATAAGATACCCAAGCATTGCGCGTCTTCTCTCCCCCCTCTCCCAAACGCAATTGTTGATCCATGTTTGTTGAATATTGATTGCCTACAAGCAAGTTCTTCCCAACAAACTGAATTATTATTTGATTTTCTCATGGGGTGACGAATAAAGTTTTGGACTCACGAACTCGCCAGAGAGTGAAGTAATACGAACATAGAAGCTAAACATTACAATTTTCGCATCGTAAACGAGTCACACACGCGATCCCTCATTTCTGAGGTCCAGATTTCATTTTTTTTGCCATTTCTGGCGACCAAACCGTCAAGAAAGATGATGTTTGGAGGGAATCAAATATTCAATAAGCCTTTAGTTAAGTAGATCTCTATCGAGACTGCAGGGGGTCGAGAACCAGAGGCGAAAAAACCAAACCAAATCCATCTATCGCTAGTAGAGGGGCGCTCACCGATCGTGTTACGTAACTCGTTCGTCCCGTTGTGTCTTGGGACTTTTTCTCAAGCCCAACTAGCAGCCGCACAGCAGCGCGTAATATAGGCAGAATAACAATCTCGACAAAAACAAAGGCGATTGGAATGATAATTTTTCGCTTATAAGCCGTCGTCAGCCAGTCATACCCAACCACGAAGTGTGGGACACCTGGATCTCTAAGGCACAACGGGACGAGTGAGTTCTGTAACACGATCGGTAGGCGCCCCTCTGCCATGGTATAATCCCGATCGCAATCGACAGGATAATGAACCCGTGGCTCAATGGTTGGAAGCGTTGAACTTCTAACCAACAAGTCGCGAGATCGAGTCCCAGGCGTTACACACTTCGGGGTTGGGTATGACTGGCTGACGACAGCTAATAAGCCAGAAATGACCAGTGCCGTCTCCGTTGTCTTTGTCGGCAGTGTTATCCCATCTATCACTGTTCACTCCGATGGCCGTCAAAAACCTAACTTGTTACGCTCCCCTGTTGTGTATAAAAAAGGCTTTAGTAGCCAGCGGCATTCAAAAACATTGGGGAAATTGTATCCAGACTGCTGAGAACAACAAATCTGTCACAGGTAAATGCATTAAGAGAGCGTAGGTCCGGTGCGGATTTCGGATTGAAAGTCTAAATGACGGCGCTTACCCCAATCTGACGGTTTATTTCGCCCAAGGTTGCTATAGAGAGAGGCATGACTCTTTGATCTTAGGTACGTCAACGTCTGCCCAACTGGCTTACTTACAGCTGGGGTCACATAGAAGTAAAACTGCTTATTATGTGACACACGTCGCGTTCGAGGGCTCAGAGAGGTAATTAACGATCTAATGCGTTGGATATGACGAGGAAGCCCCTTAGAAGTAATTCTTGTTCCACTGACCTAATTGCGCGACATTGTGCATAAAATTTACCATTGACAAAAAGATCCAGACTTCTGGCTCCCACAGGAGTAATGACGACGAGCGCAAGATCTTGCATCCCCTAGCCGATATCAGATGGTGGATATTAAAAGTTCATGTGCAACGCTCCTACTGTGGCCACCATGGATTACTACGAAAGATTGCTGGCAAAATTTTATTGTCTTTACTAATTTATTCGTCTACGCCTTCTTGAATGACTTTAGCTATTTTAAGGCAATGAATTGACCCATTCCAGATTCACGAATCCCCTTCACATCAAGAATGAAGTGGATGGCATGTTTCACAAGATTTGTTCGTTGTCCAATGATGCTCATGAACGACTCGTACGCGGACTTAACGTCAGGCAATGAGTTGAATCTGACCAACATTTGTGGAATTTCTCGGGATGCAGTCGGAGATCAGAGATCTATCGCGTATGTCATCGAACTTCCCAGTGACAGAAATAGCTTATCTGAAATTATGACTCCATTTTCCGAATGTACATACGAAATGCTTAGAACAGCCAAGAACCTAGAAGATACACTTGCCTAAGGCCAAATTCTATCCGATAAGTCCTTTGCGTAATTCGTTAAAACTAGCATAAGGCATCAAAGGGGTCGAATCCACAGTATTTAGGTGCATAATAGACGACCGCATAATAACAGAGTGGAGCATCTACCTAGTGGCAAGATGATTTAAGTGGAATTTACAAGAAATATATCTACTTTGGTTAGGGACAAAGCGTGTAGGCCAACGACATTACAGAGCATATTATTTTAAAGTAATGACTAGATCGCAGTTGGTAGCCAGGCCCCGTATTACAGGTGGCTCGGGGGTTTGTTTACTAGGGCTATTTTGTGGGGTTCCATAATCACAACTGGCCCATTTCGATTCCGTTTTACGGTTAAGATTAGGATTAGGGTACCACTTAATGGTTTCCGATTTTCGAGTTAGAGTTATGCCTTTAGACTTAGGTTTTCGGTTTACGGTTAGGGTTTGTGCGCACGATTAGGTTTCGGTATTTCGGTTAGGGTTTCCAGTTACGACTATGTCCAAGGGTTACGGTTACGTTTACGATTTTGGTTAAGGTTAAAGTTGCCGTTATGGTTAGCGGTTAACGTTTACAGTTGAGGTTAGGGTTAGGATTAGCGTTAAATTCGCCATCCGCTTCCCATTCCTGGCTACCAACTGCGATTTAGCTAAATTAATTTAAAGCGGATTCTTCGCGCAACATCATTGCCGCGATCAGTAAACGTCATGTTAGGTAATAATCAATTAAAGGCTGAATTAAACAGTAAAGTCTATTTATTAAGGTGGCACTGTTGCCAAAATGTCCATAAACCTATTTGCAGAGTCTGCGTCTACACCGTTGGGAAGCAGGCTTGCAGTCGAGGCCGTCTCCTTGTTATGTCAATCAACCACTACCGTCCGAGTCGTATTGCGCAAACTATTTGCTGAAGTCGCAGAAACAATTCGAAAGGTCACCATCGAGTTTTGAACAGGGGTGCTATTTTTTCCGTTGCAAACAGCAGAAAATGTTATGTGGGCCCCTTGTAGGTAGAGCGAACCGAGGTTCATAATATGAAGTATAGAAAAAAATGAGTTATTGAATGTTTTGGTTCCTTGGAAATTAGCCTTTACTCTTTTACTGTCTGTTGGGGAGAAAAAGCGCTTCACTTCGCTTTTTTGCTCCTTTTCTGCTTCACTGATGCTGTTGATTGTAAGTATGATTATCATGTCGTCTGCAAACCAATAGGCGCGTGGTGGGCTGTCACTGAGGCTATTATGTTATGGCTGCCCTTTTGCTGACGGGGCTGGCGATTACCAAGGGAGAAAATATGCATAAAAAACGTTGGCACTCCTAAACGTTGTCTTTCGGAGCCTAAGACTAAGATCATTTAAAAAATGAATTATCTTACAGATTGTCATGAAAAAAATAATTAAAGTAGAATACGCCAGGTGTTCACTCTCCAAATAATGTAAGGTGCAAAAACTTTAGGGAGAAATTGCGCGAATGCAACCGGTAAATGCCTGTCAACACTTAGGTTGTTTTTTTATGGAAGCGAACTGTGTTCTGTTACACAGCTTGTAGTGCTAGCACTGCCAGCAGGACTAAAAGACAAAATTGGAACGAAACAGTTAAATAATAGGTGTGGGTAACCAAGGAATTTCAAAACATAGTTGTCTTCTGCAAAAAAAACAAAAACTGTGCTTTTTGTTTTATATCTCCTCTTATGTTTAACGTGCTCAATGTGTCATGCCGATGCAGGAGCCCCTGCCTAGACTGTGGAAGCTTCCACAGGGTGTTACAACTTTCTTCATTTCAAGCTATTGTGGGGAGGTAAACAAATCGCCTGGGCAACTTTCAGAGATTTCGGAAGCTCACATGCAAAACTAGCCTTGCATGATGCTAACAACTGTAGGGCTGGGAAAAGAGATGAAATACAAGCACATTAATTAATATGCAGGAACTTTAAAGTTCCTGCAGATAAATGTAGTCGAGATTTACTCACCCTATAGTTTGATAAACAGAAAACTCAGAGTTCAGTGTGTCCATTTGATCCTTGAGAATCTTCAACTTCGAGTATTCCGTATCAGCTTCCACGGCAGCCCTAGCCTTATCTCGTTTATGGCGGGACACCCTAGAGAAATCAGCCGAGAGAACATGTAGATTACCTAACCAGCCTTTCCGCGCCGTCTTTTATCGAGATTGATTTATTAATGTCAGGTATGACTTCCTGTTTTCTTTCATGGAGAAGGGTGCGCTTTGTTTTAAACATTGGATCAGAGCGCTAAAGGGAAATACCAAAAACACGGAAACAACTTCTTACTCTACTGGTAAACGCGTCCGTAGAACCCCCGTTTGTGCAATCAGATGACTCCATTTTGGAAGTCTTAGCCGCGGCCAATTACGAATATTTCAAGCAGCGGTCCAACCTTGATGTGCAAAGCAAATGTCGAAAGGACGCCAATTAAAAAAATTAGAATGGGCGGCCAACCTTGAAGATTGTTTAATTAGATAGTCGTCCTCAGGGCAGTCAGGAATTGCAAAGATCCTGCCGGGTCCTTACTACCCTATAATAATTTGCACGATTAATTTGCCCTAGTTAGCCGTTGAACGTTCGGCAGAACTATATAGTTCTGTCATATGACAGGCCTATTGGTTCAGCCCCGTTAAACATTTCCATATTCTGGTCACAACTTGGGCCTGAAAAAAATTGTGGAATATTTAGTCTTCAAATAAGAATATGACGGTCAAATTCTCGTCTGTGAACAATAGACTAGGGAGTCCACGGTTGAAATAAAGGATAAAAGTCGGAGTTTGCGGAGCATGCCTATTTCCTTGCCTTCTAACCCGGACCCTTGACCCAGACCTTATCCTATAACAACGATAACGGTGATACTAATAATAATAATAACAATAATAATTATACTAATAACGATATTGTCAAGGATAAAAATGTAAGAAAAGACCAACCGAATAGTGACCTCATGTTGGACACGCAATTCAAGTACGCGATAGCACGAATGGGGCCCAAGAACAGCAAATAAACCTGGCTAACTAGCGACGCCAACATTTGAGCAGCAGTGATTTGCTTAGGAACACATAAAGCAAAATCAAGTGGGAATCTATTAAGCAGAAAAAATTACAAATGCGAAAGTGTGGAAATGCAATTCGCCGAAGGCCAAATTATCGAATTAATCAAAAATGACAAGTACTTTGATCAAACATCAAAATCGGTCGCCACATGCAAGCAAATGCTTTTTCTCAGTGATACCATATACCATTACAGGTGAATCAGAGAGAAAATGCTTGCCATCTTTTGCCGATGCCACCTCGTCTTTAAAGGCGAAGTGCAGGTATTATTTAGCCGTTTGTTACGCACAAACCTACATCGAATCATCCATCTCCACCGAAAATCAAGAAGGATTCTTTCAAACTTGGCAGTCGACAGCTACAGCAACCCCCCAGATAACCTCACCTGTAGCTGATTGCAAGTTACACACCTCATCTTTCGTTTTCATTATCCTATTCGTCGTTACCGCGACATTCCCCATCATTAGGAGGGGTCTGGGTGTGACGGTATCCCATTCCCACGATACCAAAAGTTCAACAGGAGAGTGAATGTTTGGCAGTTAATTAATGCAGGCCTTGCCTGGGACGACAAATGAGAATGCATTTTTATTCACCACTGCACAATGTGGGGCACCTCTGTGGCCTACTGAAATCGCATGTTATGTTACTGAAAGCGTCTTTTTCTTTTACTGGCACGCTGTGATGGGGCATATTTCCAAGAAAGACTGTTTATTCGAAATCTGGACATTACGCCTTTGTGGCGCTATAAGCATTAAGTTGCTTTTGCAGTTTTTTATGAACATTCGTGAAGGTTAGCGCATAAGCACCAAGGGAAAATTGAGTGTTTTAACTAGAGAGTGGTCTATGTAATTCAGTACTAAAAGATGGAGTTTTTTGAAGCAGTTAAATTTCGAGTCTGGTTTCGCAACTCGTTTACGGACTATGGATGTGCAAAAAAAATTTACTCCTTAACTGAGTCTGGCAAAGGACTCCGTAATTGGCTAAAGTCTGTGCCTATGCGTGGGAATTGTAATCTGTCATCTCCTCTTGACCGGTTGAGTCAGTTTGTCCTTAACGATTTTGTATGCAGCATCCAGATCGATATGCCGGGGGATGCATGCCTCATCTAGCTGCATTGCCTCCAGGACTTCGCGGTCTCTCTTTATTAGGCAGGCGCCACCAATCCGAGTATCTCCCATGCCCAGTGCCTAATGAATACATGGCTAGCTGGGATAGATGGTCGCATCTTCTCATCGTCAGCTGGTGTTTATATAAAGGGGTTGAGGCGTTTCCCAGTTTGGTCACAATAGACGGTATTGCTACTGGCACATGGGATTTTTCTTTCAAGGCAGCCAACCCTGTCCTTAGGGAGCAAAAGTTGTGGGCGTTAGGTAATTGCCAGTTTACGTGCGACGTGAATTCCTTGGGCAAGGCACTCAGATGAGGCATGCATCAGCAGGCGTATAGACCTGGATGCCGCATACAAAATCGCTAAGGACAAATTAAAACTGGCTCAACCAATCCCAAGGAGATAAATAAATACGTGAATGATTTATATCCAAGACCCGTGGGGATCTAGTTACATCATGTAAGAATAAAGTTTTACATGAATTTTAGAACAGGCCGACAGAATCTATACAATATTTAATTCATAGTTATCGAATAAATAATATATGAGCGACCAGTGCAAAAACTCCTATCAAGCGAACAAAATGAATATGAGTGGATTAACATTATAGGAGAAAAAAACTCCGCTAGTGAAAGGATAAAAAGCCAGCAGGGCCGGCCTGCACGTGGCAGCGTACAAAGGATTTCGTGAAGGGCTTAAATATGCAGGTCAGACAGGACTGGCCTGTATGCGGTACTGGGTAAAAGGTTCAAAAAGGACCACATCGAGGCACAACGAATATGCCGTATGAGGCCATTCACGTCAAAGTCCTTTCGACAACCATACGAATTCGGTCACTGTCAGTTTCGGTTAACTCAAGGCGGGGGACAAGGGAGATGCAGCCAAATTACTGGCAGATGGCGAGTAGATAGATAGATAGATAATTTATTATTAAAGACCCGTCGGGGTCCTATCAATGCAAGTTATAATAAATTTACATGCGAGTTTTAGACGAGGTA
>CACRXP010000359.1:179144-208115 GCA_902702965.1 Spirometra erinaceieuropaei | reverse complement strand
ATTACGGTCGCAGGCGTTCAGTTAACCGAAGAAAGGACAGCAATATTCCAGGAATGGAAGAACAAACATTTGATTAAGTCTTAGCTTTATTTCCGGAAGGAAAAAATTATGCGATATGAATCCACATATCTGCGCGGCTTTGACAGAGATTCTATCTGCATGAGATGATAAAGCATATATGTATGTATGTATATTGAATGGTTACAGGCAGAGCCCTTGATGACCCTATTCATGTACAGTGCTTTCGCAGATTCATACTCAAAAATAAAATAAAATTGCATGTCTTTAAAATGTGATTGGGTCACAGTTCAATCGTAATCATAAGGTAGTGCATGTGGTCACTGTAAATTAGTGCGGAAGATTGTATATTACAGATTTTACAAAACTGGCTGTGCATAGTTATGCTGTACAAGCCGATTTCTGTCGAAGTCTAGACGAGCAAGTTTTCTTTTAAACACACAAACGGTGTCAGCCGTCACCATCTCGCTTGGAAGCGAGTTCCACGGCCTGACAACCCGCTGGCTGAAAGAAAATTTTCTTCGGTCTAAACGTGTTCGCTCATTCCCGACTTTGAATGCATGGCCGCGTAGTTGCTTTGTACGGGCGAAATCAAAGAATTCCTCTGCCCTTAATGAGCAACCCTGGCCGCGAACAATCCGGAACGTCCAGAGTAGACTGCAGTTTATTTGTCTATAAGAGAGAGGGAATAGGCCAAGCAAATTTAGCCTCTCCTGATAAGACAAATGCTTTAGACCGTCGACCATCTTTGTCGCTCTGCGTTGCACCTGTTCGAGTAAGTTGATATCCTTCCTCATCCATGGTGAAGCTGCTGGCATTCCATACTCTAGATGAGGTCTTACAAAGACACCAAAGAGTCTTTCGAAGAGTTCAGGAGGAAATATTTTAAATGCACGTCTGATCCAGTGTAGAGTACTAGTTGCCTTCTGGACCATCTTTCTGCAGTGTTCTGATGGCGATAGATTTGTGGTCGTCCATACACCCAGATCTCTGTGTCTTTCCACAGTTTCTAACCTCGTCCCGTCAATATAGTACTGGTATTTGGGAGAGGCATTGCGGCCGGTGTTCAGGTGCAAAACCACGCATTTGGACACGTTAAACTGCATGCTTATTTGTATAACTTAGACCTAGTTCCTTTATGGCGAGGCATTCTGAGAGTGGGTTATTCTGAAAAATTATGGGACCAGGAAGTTTGGTAGGCCCAAAAGATATGAAACTACACTTGGATGATGAAAACTCCATCTGCCATGTCGAACCCCATCTGCTTAAGCGTAGTAAATCGGCATTAATTTTTTCAACACAAACATTTGCGGTGTCCTTAGAGTATGAGTAAACACACTTGAGGTCATCGGCATAAGTAAAAGTTTGCGAATTTTCGAGTTCAGACGAAATATCATTGATGTACAGAAGGAAGATTAGCGGACGCAGGACCGTGCCATGAAGTACGCCACTCGTGATCGAGTGGGGTGTCGAGTAGCTATTACCGACCATGACTTTCTGATATCGGTTGAACAGATAGGAGCTGATGAAGTCGAGTAGAGGCGGCCGGATGCCGGGAGCTTCCAATTTTACTAAAAGACGTCTATGGGGCACCTTGTCAAAGGCTTTGCCAAGATCCAAGTAAATGACTACCACTGACTGCCGCTCATTACGAAGAGAAGTTATTAGATTAAGAAAAGCCAAATGGCACGTTTCGCAGGATCGTTCAGGTAAAAATCCATGCTGACTAGAGCTCAGAAGCCGATTAGCTAAACGGAAGTCAAGAATTTCATTGGAAATAATCCTTTCAAGAAGTTTTGCTAGAGACGGCGTTTTGTGCACGCCCCGATAGTTATTAACATCGGACCGAGATCCTGACTTGAAACGGGAATGATAATTGACGTTTTCCATGTTTCAGGAAAGAATCCTTTTGAAATATAAACAGAGAATAAATGGCTAAGCAATATGGAAATGTCGGACGCTTGTTTAACAATCGAAATTCCTGAGCAGTGTGAGTATTTCAAACGGCTTATGTGTTTCTTAATGAGATCTGAGGAGACATCAATTGTACTAAGTGTCCTATCTGAAAGTGATCGAAAGAAAGGGACCGGATCGGACTCGGTAGCAAGGTGTTTTGCAAAGAAAGCACTAAACAACTCCGCCTTGTCAGTGTCATCGGTGAGGAAGACTTTGTTATCATTTAGCATAGGTGGAAGTTCATGACCACGCTTAGAGGAGGACCGATGACGGAAGATGTTAGCGACGGATTTGCCAGGGTTCGAACCACTGAGAGCAATTGATTCTCTTTGCCTGTCGCGCGCTTGGCGCATCCTTGAGGCCATCTCAAATATCTCTGTGATTCTAAGATGAACAGATAAGGAACTAGTGGATGGGTCACGCAGTTGTCGCCTCAACTTTTTTAGTCTGTTCTGAAGAAAATGAGGAACAAGGGAATCTGAAGAATTAGGCTTGAGATATCTTCGCGGCACAAACTCTAGAATGTCCTTGGAAACATTGGACATGACATCACGAAGAATGGTTACATCGCTACAAGTGAGGAAGCCACACCAATCCAAGGATCTCATATAGTTATTTATTAAGTCGCTATCTACGCAGTCGTAGTTCATGAAAGTCTGAACGGTGCTTGTCTTTTTTGAAAAGACAAGCGGTAGGCAACAATGAATTAATACGTGGTCACTGCCAAAGAGGTCCTTTTTTAAAGCAACAGAAAGAGGAGCAATGTCATTGGTAAAGATTAGATCTAAAATGTGATTATCTCTTGTTGGAGAGCGCACCAGTTGGGACCAATTAGAAAAATTGACAATATCTTGAAAGGGCTGGAATCGGGGTGGGCAGCTATTGGAAACCCAGTCAATTTCAGGAAGGTTAAAATCCCCAGTGATTATTTTAACATCGAAAGCAGCTTCCGAAATTAAGTTAAAGATTTCACAGGGTTGAGAATCATCACTGGCTAAAGAATTTGGGGATTGTAGATACAGCCAATAATTGCCTTTCTTTGCGGCGAGAGAATAACAGATGAAAAGCAGAAGTTTCCCGTGAATGAGGAAACATCCAAGTAATAGGGAGAGTGCTTTAGGTAGGATTTAAGATAAAGAAGACAACCACCCCCACGCCTAGTCGTGCGGTCTTGGCGGTAAAAATCGAAGTCATCTATGAGAAGGGCAGAGTCAGGAATTAGAGAATGTGTCCAAGATTCTGTTACACATATAATATCAGGCGTCATTTCCAGAGTAATGGCTCTGATTTGTGCCATCTTGTTTATAACAGACCTGGCATTCAATAATATAATATCTAATGTGTTTCGAACGGCAATGCTATTGTCGACGGTATTTAAAAAAAATTTGGAGGCCGATATGTAAGCTGCGAATTAATGACACTTGGAGAATAAGTACCAGTTAATCTAGAGTTATTGACGTACGGGGAGTCAGCAAGAGAAGGCTGAGTATGAGACCTAAAGGAGGTGGGGATATAGTTTTCAAACATTGGAATGCTAGGGGAGTTATAACATGGATAGAATTGTTGGTAGTTAAATAATGGAGGAAGGGGAGGAGGAGGGAGGCTAAAAGGAAAGTAGGGGCTAATGGGTGAGGGTAGGCCACAAAAACACTGAAATGGTGGGAAACCAGGTCTAGATTGGAAGTCAAAGGCGATAGGTTGACGTACCTGAGAGCAATTGGCCTTAAGTGGTGGGAAGCCTGAACTAGGTTGGTGATAAATGATTTAGGGCAATTCATGTATGAATTATTTGCTGGATATATAGTAGGGCTTTGATAAGTAACCGGTACGCAGGAAAGAGAATTATTCGGGGATATAATTGGAGCTGCGGGGTTTGTAGACGTGCTGGACTGAACAGACTTGTTAGATCTAAGAGAAGGCGTCGTACCCCCAAACGGAACTGTACTACCTATCTTTTGGGTCGGAGTCTGATTCAATTTTCGAGTCTCACCGTTCTGACGCCAAGCCACGGGTGACTTAGCTGTAGACCTTACAGCACCCAGTTGGACAATAGAAGTTCTCGGTCTAGCTGACGTAGACGGATTTTCATGTGCCTCAGCGGGACTATCCGGAGGATACGAAACGACAAATGGGGCTGCTGCTGCTGCTGCAAGTTTAGGGGCAGGCAAATGCGTCAAATGGCTTGAGTGAGATGGAGATGTAGGAGAAAGAGGAAGGAGGGAGGCAGATGTCGCAGGAGAAGGAGAAGCTGAATCCTTACGGCCACTTGTATTATGACCGAGTTGGGGAGCATTAGACTGAGAAGCAGTAGGTGTACGTGAGAATAGAGACCCGATTCTACGCTCCATAGGAGTAAGATCATGACAAAAGAAAAATTTTGCCTTCTCTAGGTACGCAGTGACACGCTCTCGATGGGTAAATATTGTGTCAACAGAGGGTTCCGCCAAGATCGTCGACAGGGCGCGTGGGGTCGAAATGAAGAGATGACCTCAAGAACAGCAAAAATCAATGATTAGGGAAAAGGGTTAAATTGCGATGGTCACAGTCGAATTCTGATGAGTGTCGTCGCTAAGCGAAAGTGAGGTAGCTTAGAGCGTGTATGCCAATTAATAAAAGTATTTCTTTTGTAGAATTTATCAGGAAGGATATAGCATTCGTTGACGGACACGATGCATGAACTGAAAAATCGGAAAATTAACATTTCCGATGAGGGATCCTAGAATGCAGTACGACTCACAAAAGAAGGGAATATGAGCAGATAAGGAAATTCAATGGCGGCGTCCTTAATTTCTGGAGGCCCTTTCTAGGTGTTATAGGCAAAGTTTCAAAATCGTGTTGCGCGCGTTGATCTTGATTTGCCATTATTTGCTTCATTCTGACAAATATGCTAAAGGATATCCTGACTCATGATGTTACTTTCTTTCTTTCCCTTCTATCTTGGCTTTGACTTTGGACTAGCCGACATTAAACTTTACTTATGACGATGACCTCAAGTGTGTTTACTCATACTCTAAGAACACCGCCAACGTTTGTGTTGAAAAAATTAATGCCGATTTACTACGTTTAAGCAGATGGGGTTCGACATGGCAGATGGAGTTTTCGTCATCCAAGTGTAGTTTAATGTCTGTTGGTCCTGCCAAACTTCCTGGTCCCATAATTTTTCAGAATAACCCACTCTCAGAATGCCTCGCCATAAAGGACCTAGGTTTAAGTTATACATATAAGCATGCTTTATCATCTCATGCAGATAGAATCTCTGCCAAAGCCGCGCAGATATGTGGATTCATATCGCATAATTTTTTCCTTCCGGAAATAAAGCTAAGACTTAATCAAATGTTTGTTCTTCCATTCCTGGAATATTGCTGTCCTTTCTTCGGTTAACTGAACGCCTGCGACCGTAATAAAATCGAAAATGTTCAGAGGGTTTTCACCCGGAAACTGTTCTCTCAAGCTTCGTCCAGTATTTCTTATACTCAGAGATGTCAGCTGGCGAACATTAAGTTTTTGTGGGTTAGAAGACTTGAAGCTGGCCTTGGCTTCCTTTTTCGCATCAACTCTAGCTCCAGTCTTCCGCACATTGACACTCTCACTCCGAGAGATCGGTCTTATGCCACGGGCGACTCCTGCATGGTGATTCCGCCGTCTCTTCGTACTGCATCTGAGCGCTCCCTCTTCTTTGCTTCCAAATATGCCTTCCTTTGGAATAATCTTCCGTCTGAAATTAGATTATCGCCTAAGTTACTAGTATTCAAGTCGAAATTGCGCAAACATCTTACACCGGAAAGCATAAAGGCACTGTTAACGGTCTCATTCCCGAACACTCACATTATTGACTTCGAGAAGGGTCCTCCTGGGATTTAGTGATAGATAAAGTAGTAACTCTTAATTATATCATTAGAAACCCCTGTTTTGAATTGTTTTCTAAATCCACTGCTATCACTCCTCCCCCATAGCGACAATTTTCGCGGTTTTTGATGTCATCTCCGGCATTCCGACCTCATGCGGTCTGTCGACACTCACGGCGGAACCCTTAGTATTCGCTGTCTACTAGTAGTTCGGTCGTTCCTCCCTTCCCCACTGCTCGGCTGAGCTCGAAGCGTGCTGTGGCCGATCGCATCTGGGTTCCTCTCGTCTGGCCTCTTTGACGCGGCGTACCAATCTGTCCCAGACGATGTCATTTGTGAATCTCGTATACAATACCACATGCAGGCCAGTCCTGTCTGACCCGAATACGTTCCCCTCAAGGCTGACATTTATTGCTACGCTGGCGATGTCCGACAACAATCGTTATATACCGCCACCTAGAGGCCAGTCCTGCTCACTTTTTTCTGTTATTATTTTTATGGAGGGGTTTTTTTTATCTCCTGTAAAATTAATCCAATCATTTTTAACTTTTTGGAAGGAGATTTTTTTTACCGCTCACTAGTCATTTTTCTCAATGGAGTAATAATTCAGAAACTAGGAATTGCATTTTGTAAACATTCTGCCTACCTCGTCTAAAACTCGCATGTAAATTTATTATAACTTGCATTGATAGGACCCCGACGGGTCTTTAATAATAAATTATCTGTCTCTATCTATTAAAATGCTTTTATCAGGGAGCAAAAAGCCTATCATTTTAGTAAAAAAATTTTCATCGGCAGAAGTTTTTACTATTTTCACTATTTACGAGTAAATATTTTAATACCGTTTTGCGAATAAGCTTTACGTTAGTCATAATTAAAATAACAATAAACATAATAAGTTTATTTAATGCCAGTTTACAGGCATTGTCAGGGAAGCCTTAAGCACAAATCAGGCCAGCAGTGAAAAAAACTCCTGTGGGAAAGGAATAAAATATAGTTAATAGTGGTTTTTATGGTTAAGAGGGTTCAGGAGAAGCAAAAACTGCTGTCGACAAACTTTTGACAGTCAAGAAATGAAGGGCTGCACTGGATCGGAAAATATCAGCCGCCAATTTCTTTCATGAAGTTGGGTAAATCCAAACAGACGCGCCGAAGAACATCTGGCGCTGTTGGCCAAATAAATTTTCCCTGGTGAGACCGGCCATAGTGTTCGGAGACCACAAACGCAATCGCTTCGGTACAGTCGATCGGTGGATTCAGCACCCAAAATTTGTGGGAGGTTTCCTGAATGCAAAAATCGAATAATAGTTCTCTTAAATAAAGGATAATTTGGCAGAGTTTTCACACTCATGGGTAGTTTATTCCAAATAGCATTTGCATTTACAGGAAAGATCCGACGATATATAACAGAGAAAGAAATAATAAGACCTCACGGTGATTGTTACGTCGGGAGTGAACATGATGACTTAAAGTAGTGAGTGGGTTAAATGTGTGATTATATAAGAGCTTAAATAGCAAAAATAGTCCTTTTTGTAATCTACGAAACCATAAAGAGTCAAGGCCTGTAAGCCGGCAACGTTCTTGTTAAGACAAATGTCGGTGTTCCGCGGCTAAAATTCTCTTGGAAAAAAGTGTTGAACGGATTCTATTTTCTTCTGCTCAGAAGTACGCATGAGGCTGAATAAGAACGAACAGTATTCCAGACCAGGTCTAACGTACAATGGAACGGCCATCTCACAAGGATGTAGGATACACGTCTACCGAACCAGGTCTACCATGGTGATTTCGCCACGGGTACACGTCGAAAAGGATGCCAAAGATAGCGCTGCAAAGATACTCCAAAGAATTCTCTAAAACGGCTGAAGGTCAAAACGGAGAGCTTGGAAGGTCTCACCCAGAAAAACCGGCATGGCAAATAGAACCTAAGACCGGCGCAGCCATATATGAAGCAAAATCAATCATCGCCGTTAAAGCAAAAAGGGAAGCTCACAAGTCACAAGTGCCTAGTCTCCTCAGTGTCGACCGTTAGCTACTTCCAACATGCCCATGGTGTCAACGAACGTTCTGGACACAAATCGGCCACGTAGGACAACTTCGAGAGATTGCGACTCTTGGAGTATGATACGCCAAAATCCTTAATAACCCCAGGCACATTTATGACTTGACCTTCAATGCTTAGTTGAGGCTGGCGGGTCGTCGCCAACCACCAGTATTTTATTCCGAGTTGTCTCTTTTTCAGCAGACAACAACCTTTCCTGAAGTCTGCGCGAGCATCTGAATTTGAACCGCTATTTTCATCCTCTCCACCTACGTAGAGATATATGGGTTGAAAAATTATTCGACACTTTTCATCTGTTAGATACCGCTCCATTGCTCCCTTTGTTTCGCTGTTAATTGTCCTTAGAAAAATTGCTTTAAAAATCGAAAGGAGCCATTAATCCCACAAAAGTGTGTCAATAGCATGCTGTATGAGGGACAGGCTCTGAACAGTTGGAACACAGTCATAAAGGCAGTCGCAGAGTCTGTGCCTCAGCCCACAGCTAACAGAAGACAAGAGGATCCAGGCACCAGGTTTTTTTCCTGGGAGACTGACAGAGAGTTCAGGCTACGACATTCCGGCGGACAGGAAAGGAATTTCTGAGAGTATAAATCACGAAACCTCGACTATTTGCCAGAGAGGTGAATTGGGAAGAATGCCGTGCTCCGTGGAGGTCACGGTGCACATACTTAGAAAACATGACTCTTGACGATGAATTTCCACGGGCAAATCCAAATACTGAGTGAAAATATGGGTGGGAGGGATAATTTAGAGACATGCCCCTTAACTCTTGCCGGTCCGGATTAAAAGGCATGTGGCGGGTTACTTGGAAAGCATGAAGAAAATAAGACGTTAGTTCAGTCGGCGTTCGGGAAAAGGTGGGAGGATGGATAATTAAGAAAGAATTATGAATGTTAAGTCGTCGGCTAACAAGAGTAAGAACTGAAATCCGATTAACCTTTGGGTAAGTATCAGTGCAAAAAATGAAACAGAGGTCGGCTTTCTGCCTTGGAATCCAAGAAATTTTAAGATTTATTAGCTGGTATCTGTTTGACTATATGACTTTTGTATGTACTGGGTGTGATAGTTTTCTTTAAAATTACCTTGGCCATGAATAATTTCGATACGGTGTTTGACAACCTTCAACGATTTTGCGTTATCATCAACCCGTAAAATTTCGTTTTCGGCGTTGCTTCCCTCGAGTTTCTTAGATACCTGGTTGACTCCGCTGGTCTCCATCCTCTTAATTTGAAGATTGAGGCTGTTGTGAGTTTCCGTCCCAACTTTCAGTCGTCAACTACAGCGCTGTCTAACGATGCCAATTCCTACCGCCGTTTCGCCGCTCACCGTTTCGACATCATCCTGCCGCTCACAGACTACCTCTCTGGCTCCAAACGTTCGTTCGAGATGTCTGCTTTCACCCTTGCTGCTTCTGGCCAAGCAAAGACTGCCCTGACCGACTCCACCCTGCTGACATATTTTGCAGCCGATGCTCCCATTTTCCTCATGGCCGACGCCTCCAACGTTTCAGTCGGCGCAGTTTTTCAGCAACATCGTAGCTTTCTTCTTGAGAAAGTTATCGCATGTCGAGTCTTGCTTCAGCACATTTGGTCGGGAGCGTCTTACCGTCTCCCCCGCAGTGAAAAATTTACGGCATTTCCTTGAGGGCGGAGAATTCACCATCCTTACAGATCACTAGCCATTTTCATTTGCATTCAAGTCGAAGTTTGAAAGGCTCAACCCGGGTGGTTCGCCAACTTGACCACATGTCGTAGCTCACTTCAGACATCCGCAATATCAATGGGTCATGAAATTAGGAGGCTAAACCGCTTTCCGTCCCCACCAGCGCATATCTCCAACTTCCTCTTGTTACCGAACTTGCTGATATAGCCGCTGAACAACGCCGTGTCGGTTGGTCCTGTGACGAGAACGTTTCTGTTCTCCAACTCCAGGGTCTTCTACTGACTACTGGCAACGGCACCATTCCCTCTGGCGTCTCCGCGGTCTCCCAACATCCCTTTGTGCCTCCACCCCTCCGTCGCAATTTCTTCTCCTCATTACACAACCTTCCCCAACCTGGGAGTCGGCTACGTACAGGCCAGTTTCCGATCGCTTCGTCTGGTCTGGGATGCACAAGGAACTGGAAGCTTGGACACAGACGCGTCTTGACCTTCAGTGGAGTAAGGCCCAACGACACAACACGGTTCTCATAGCCGCCATCTTCGTTTCGGATGCAAGTTTCAGCTATGTTCAATTGGGCATTGTAATAATAATGATTTTTTTATTAAAGACCCGTCGGGGTCCCATCAAAGCAAGTAAAAATAAATCAACATGCGAATTTTAGACGAGGTAGGCAGAGTCTTTACAAAATGCAATTCATAGTTTCTGCATCATTAGTCCATTGAGAAAAATGACTAGTGAGGGGTGAAAAAAACTCCATCCAAAATTAAAATATGATTAGATTTATTTTACAGGAGAAAAAAAACCCATCAATAAAAAATAATAACAGAATCGTTGAAATATTTGAACTAGCTTCGAAAATGAGGCTCGAGCGAGATAGGCGTAGAGAGTCTTTAGCTATTAATGACGTGAATTCTTCTAAATCAGTTGCTCAAATTTTCCTTCAGAGATCATCTGCTAAGTCCCACCAAGTCATTCCGCCCTTGCTTAGTGCAAGTGATGCCTTCATTACAGAGGAGTCAGGCAAAGCAGAAATTTTAAATTCGTTCTTTGCCAAGCATTTCACCATTGAAACTGATCCGATCCCTTTAATTCCTTCGTTGTCTGATGCTTCTCTTAGCTTCATTAATTTTTCTCCTGAATGTATTCAAAAACTGATAAGCCATCTTCCTAACTCTCACTCAGTAGGTACGGACAATATCCCAAACTCTTTGATAAAACAGCTAAGAGATTTTCCTCCTCTGCTTAGCAAAATCTTTTCAGTATTTCTCGTAAATGGCCTTTTCCCTGACTATTGGAAAATTTCTATTATTATTCCAGTATTTAAGTCTGGCTGTCGTTCTGACGTACAGAACTATCGAGGTGTCCATAAAACACCCTCTCTCGCCAAAATCTTCGAAAAAATTATCGCCGTAAAAATTACCGAATTTTGCATAGCCAATCAAGTTATTAACCCTTCCCAGCATGGTTTTTTTACCAGATCGCTCTTGTGAAACATGTCATCTGTCGTTTCTCGATCTACTTTCCTCTCTTCGTAATGATCACCTATCTGTTGTCGTTATTTCTTTTGATCTTAGTAAAGCCTTTGATAAAGTGCCACATAAAAGACTCTTGATTAAATTGGAAGCTATGGGAATTCGCAGTCCACTGATAGACTTTCTCAGGTCATACCTGTCTAATCGTAAACAAAAGGTTTTGGTGGGATCTTCGCTTTCCAGTGAAAGTCCTATTGTGAGCGGTGTCCTACAAGGTACCGTTTTAGGTCCTCTTTCGTTCTTGCTTTACATAAATGATATTTCAGCAGCAGTTAAACATTCTCAATCGTTTATTTATGCCGATGATCTCAAATGTGTATATTCTTTCAATAAATCTACGAGCCTTCATTGCCTGGAGCAAATCCATGCTGACTTGCTTGCTCTCTCAGCTTGGAGCTCAAAATGGCTAATGGAATTCTCTCCGTATAAATGTCGTTATATGTGTTTTGGACCTGATAGGCTTCCCCAACCAGTGGTCTTTCAAGGCACACCTATGACTGAATGTACCACCATCAAGGATTTAGGTTTAAGCTACACTAGTAATCTTGATCTCTCACCGCACGCTGACAGAATTACAGCCAAAGCTGCCCAGATTTGTGGCTTTTTTTCTTACAATTTCTATCTTCCTGAAATTAAATTAAGGCTCTATCGTATGTTTGTACTTCCCATTCTCGAGTATTGTTGCCCATTCTTTGGTTTGATGAATGAAGTCAGTCGTTTAAAAATTGAAAATGTCCGAAGACGTTTTTCTAAAAAACTTTTAGATAGAGAACATCCCAATATCTCCTACTCAGATAGATGTCAGCTAATTAACCTAAAATTTTTATGGGTTCGAAGACTAGAAGCGGGCCTCTGTCTCCTCTTTCGCATTAATCATAGTTCAAATTTTCCTCGGATTTCAACACTTACCCCTAGTAGTCGTCCATACAATCTTCGCAACTCGTCTCTAATTATACCTCTTCCAACGTCCTCCACCTCTAAGCGCTCCCTTTTTTTTCGCTTCCAGGTATACGTTCCTCTGGAATAACCTTCCAATAAATGTAAGATCTTCAGAAAATTTACACACCTTTAAGAGAAGGCTACGCCTTTAACTGAATACTGACTCGATTAAACTTTTATTTTCCTCATCCTTCCCAGACAACTTTTTCTATGACACTGAGAAAGGGCCACCGGGAATTTAGCATGCCGCTATTAAATTTCCGTATCTGTTCACGTTTCCTTCCTTTATGAGTAGTCTCGCTACCTAAGATTCCTCACCAGAAATGTTAATTATTCCAATTTTTTAGTTCATGCATCGTGCCCTTACAGAATGCGCGCCATCCACGCTCTTGGCGAAACCTGTATTCGCCATATGCTAGTAGTTTGGTCGCATCTCCCTTACCCCATCCTCGGTTGGACTCGGATGAATGTAACCGACCGCATCTGGGTTCCTATCGCCTCGGGACTGATCTTCATGATGCCCTCACTGAATGCACTCCATCGATGCTCTTGGCGAAGCCTTCTATATTCGCCATATACTAGTAATCTGGTCGCATCTCCTTTGCCCTATCCTTGGGTGGACTCTGATGAATGTAACCGACCGCATCTGGGTTCTTGTCGCCTCGAGACTGGTTGTCATCGTGCCCTTACAGAATGCGCTCCATCGGCGGTCTTGACAAAGCCTTCTATATTCGTCATATACTAGTAGTCTGGTCGCATCTCCCTTACCCCATCCTCGGTTGGACTCGGATGAATGTAACTGACCGCATCTGGGTTCCTATCGCCTCGAGACTGGTTTTCAATTTCGCCACTTATTTTTCTTATTCAAGACGATACAGGCCAGTCCTGACCGACCCGCCTACATACCATTTTATGAAATCCGTTACACAATGCCATATACAGCTGACATTTATTTCGGCCATGTTGATGTCCGACTATATTCCATTCTGTACCGCCACATGCAGGCCAGTCCTCCCTGCATCTTTCTGATGCTATTTTTTGAGCGTTTTTTTTCTCCTGTTAAATTACTACAATCATTTTTAAATTTTGCTTTGGAGTTTTTATTCACCCCTCGTTTTTCATTTTGCTTAACGGACTTCTAATCTCAAAAACTATGTATTGCACTTTGTAGAGATTTTGCCTACCTCGTCTAAAATTCGCATGTAACTTTATTTTTACTTGCTTTGATGGGACCCCGACGGGTCTTTAATAAAAATAATTGAATTAATTGAATTGAATTAAAAATGCGCGCAGGACTGGCCTGTATGTGGTGGTATATAACGGATTATAATCGGGTATCGTTGGGGCAGAAATAAATGTCAGCCTTGATTATAATCGGACATCGCCAGCGTAGCAATAAATGTCAGTCTTGAGGGGTACGTATGCGGGTCAGGCAGGACTGGTTTGCGTGTGGTTTTGTATATGGGATTCAGAACTGACATCGTCTGGGCCGGATCGATACGCCGGAGGAGACTATTTGCGTCCAAGAGGCCAGACGAGAGGAACCTAGGCGTGTACGGCCACAGTACGCTTCTAGCCCAGCCGCGGAGTGGAGAAGGGAGGTACGACCAAAGTACCAGTAGACGGCGTATACTGAGGGTTCCGCCGTGAGCGTCGACAGACCGCATGAGGTCGGAATGCGTGATATGAAATCAAAAACCGCGAAAATTGTCGCTTTGGGGGAGGAGTGATAGCAGTGGATTTAGAAACCAATTCAAAACAATCGTAGACCTCTGCCTCGGTTCAACGGCTCTTTCTATCACCTCACTTGTGTGGACTGATTCACCCGGTGGCCTGAAGCCACAACTATGTCCGATGTTGTTGTTCGAACTATCGGTACGGCTTTCCTTGGTCGTTGATTTGCCATATTCTGTTTTCCCTGAACTAGCCGGCGGATGTTGTGATGTTACCATCTATACAATGTTTTAAAAAGAAGCTTGACGTATTTATGTTCCGAAATGTCCAAGAGTGGTGAGAAGTCAAACTCACTCCCTGTAACTTGTTCCCATTTTGTCCTGCCATTATGAGCTCGCTTGAACTACTTCAATCCAGACCATTTTTCTGTATACCACACACTTTTACGTTAAAAATAAGGCGTTAAAAGGTTTACATCTATTTCCCTCAACAAACTGAACTGAACTGAAATAACCGCTGTGCCCAGTTCGAATCTTACCTCCAGTTTCTTCCCTTTTTTAAGTTGTACTCGCATTCACACGCCAACCTATCACCCAGCTGTCAACAATATGCTCGAGCGGTTTCATTGCCAGACGATTGCGTCCCTTCACGCAGCAGACAGTTGGAGAACTGGATAGACCATCTCCCCTGGCTCTGTTAAAAAAATCCACTCTGCTTGCAGGTCGGACCTTGACTATTCCGCCGCTGAACTCTTGTAGGGCACCAATATCCGACTTCCAATTGAGATGTTCTTGCCAACCCCTAGAGGTATGGTCAAGGGCCCTGTCAACATCCTGCACCGTCACCAACAATCTGTGCGGGCACTTTCCGCGTTTCCAATCAGGTCCTCTGTCATCGAGTATTATCTAGAAGGATACGTCAGGGGCGAGAGTGGGGGAGGAAATAGACGCTGTCCGGTTGTTGGCGCATTGGGTCCGAAGTTGTCCTACGTGGCCGATTTGTGTCCAGAACGTTCGTTGACACCATGGGCATGTTGGAAGCAGCTAACGGTCGACACTGAGGAGACTAGGCACTTGTGACTTGTGAGCTTCCCTTTTTGCTTTAACGGCGATGATTGATTTTGCTTCATATATGGCTGCGCCGGTCTTAGGTTCTATTTGCCATGCCGGTTTTTCTGGATGAGACCTTCCAAGCTCTCCATTTTGACCTTAAGCCGTTTTAGAGAATTCTTTGGAGTATCTTTGCAGCGCTATCTTTGGCTTTTGAAGGGTCTTTAATAAAAATAATTGAATTGAATTGAATCCTTTTCGACGTGTACCCGTGGCGAAATCGCCATGGTAGACCTGGTTCGGTAGACATGTATCCTACATCCTTGTGAGATGGCCGTTCCATTGTACGTTAGACCTGGTCTGGAATACTGTTCGTTCTTATTCAGCCTCATGCGTACTTCTGAGCAGAAGAAAATAGAATCCGTTCAACACTTTTTTCCAAGAGAATTTTAGCCGCGGAACACCGACATTTGTCTTAACAAGAACGTTGCCGGCTTACAGGCCTTGACTCTTTATGGTTTCGTAGATTACAAAAAGGACTATTTTTGCTATTTAAGCTCTTATATAATCACACATTTAACCCACTCACCTCTCTAAGACATCATGTCCACCCCTGACATAACAGTCACCGCGAGGTCTTTTTATTTCTTCCTCTGGCACGTACTGTTAAATATCGTCGGTTCTTTTCTGTAAATGTCATCGCTATTTGGAATAAACTACCCATGAGTGTGAAAACTCTGCCAAATTATCCTTTATTTAAGAGAACTATTACTCGATTTTTGCATTCAGGAAACCTCCCACAAATTTTGGGTGCTGAATCCACCGATCGACTGTACCATAGCGATGGCGTTTGTGGTCTCCGAACACTATGGCCGGTCTCACCAGGGACGATTTCTTTGGACAACTGCGGCAGCTGTTCTTCGGCGCCTCTACTTTGACTATCGCCAACTTCATCAAAGAAATTGGCGTCTGATAATCTCCGATACCGTGCAGCCCCTCCCTTCTTGAAAAGCTCCCACAAATTCTGGTGCCGAATCCACTGTTCTTCTCTACTGTAGCGATGGCGTTTGTGGTCTCTGACCACTATGGCCGGTCTCACCAGGGAAATTTTCTTTGGCCAACAACGACAGATGTTCTTCAGCGCTTCTGTTTGAACTTGCCCAACTTCATGAAAGAAATTGGCGACCGATATTATCCTATACCGTGCAGCCCCTCACTTCTTGACGGTCAAAAGTTTGTCGACAGCAGTTTTTATTTCTCCTAAACCCTCCAAGCCATAAAAACCACCATTAATATTTTTTATTCGCTTACCTCAGGAGTTTCTTCCCTGCTGGTCGGAGTTGTGTTTAACGCTTCCCTCGACAATGCCTGTAAACTGGCATTAAATAAAATCATCATCATCATCATCATCATCATCATCATCATCATCATCATCTTAACTTAACTTGCCTTGACGTGACGTGAATGCTAGGGATTCTGGTCCGTTATTGGAAACCCGGGTCAGGGATTCCGTCCTGCTATCTCAGCTTTAATACAGTGTGAAAGCAGCTGAGACAGATGTGGTTGAGCTTGTCAGCATACTTGGAGTGAATGGCCCAAGTCTGCTCAGAGCGACAGCCTTTTTACATCTTCCGCTTGGTATTCAGTTGAAGGCTGTGGTGATTCCGAACGGAGTTTTGTAGCCAGTCGAAGGCCTAACAGGCTTTGGAGATCCGATGGGCCCTTCGTCGTCAACTCTTGTGCTACTGGAAAGTGCGCCCCTGAGATGAGCAAAATTATTCACGGTTTCGCGTTGGTTGTCGTCGACAGCTGTTCGAGGAGCTGTGTTGTGTTGCATGTTGGGTGACGGTTGTTGCATAACTACTGCTCTGTCCCTATTTATTGTCAGGCCGAAGTTAGCATATCCGGCGGCGAGGAGGTCCGTCTTCCGTTGGATGTCCATTTCGGTCACGAAGTTGGGCGCGCAGGTCGTGGGCGGTGGTCGCAGATAGTCGCGTTGTAGCCCTTATGGGGTTTCCATTGGGAAGATGCCCGTCAGTTTTGTAGGTGATGCATAGCCCGGGGCGCTTATCACGTGGACGTCCATCAGCATTGCAGAGGACATGAGACTGAAGAGGGTAGGAGCGAGTAAGCAGCCCTGCTTCGCTCCATTGGTCACTGCGAATGCCTCGGAGTCCGCGCCGTTATCCGTGACGTGCGTCACCATCCCACCGTGGAGCTGAAGTACCATGTGAGTGAATCGTCCAGGACAATGGAATTTCCGAACGGTGTTTAATTTAATTTAATTTAATTTATTAAATGCCAGTTTACAGGCATTGTCAAGGGAAGCGATTAAACACAAATCCGACCAGCAGTGAAAAAAAAACTTCTGAAGAATAAAAATAAAGTTGATGATATTTTTTATGGTTTGAAGGGTTCAGGAGAAAAAAAACTGCTGGCGGTATATTTTCGACCGTCAATAAGGGGGGGAGGGGTTTCACGGTATCGGACATCATCGGACGTCAATACCTTTCATGAAGTTGGGGATAGTCAAAGTAGAGGAGTTGAGGAACAGCTGGTGAGACCGGCCATAGTGTTCAGAGACCGCAAACACCATCCGTACGGTAGAGTCGATCAGTGGATTCAGAACCCAAAAGTTGAGGAAGCTTTTCTGAATGCAAAAATCGAGTAATAGTTCTCTTAAATAAAGGATAATTTTGCAGAGTTTTCACACTCATTGGTAGTTTATTCCAAATAGGAATTGCATTTACAGAATAGAACCGACGATATTTAACGATATTTACCTCAACAGCCAAAACCGCAGACGCCGGTAACAGCAGGACAATGAAAATGAAGCCGCCGATAAAGGGAGATTCGATTCCCACGCACGATGTCTTAAGCGATGTCGCAAAAAAATTACCTGTCGCGGAAGCCATCTCACCTAAGCCTCTTGCTGTAAGTGATGGGATTTCTGTTCTGCCTGGAGACGATATACCTGGGTGATCCAGTCTACTGTTGCCCTCTTGTTCTGGCAACCACCCCGAGCGCACTACAGAGCACGTATCTGAATGCGAAGACATAAACCCGTGGGCAGAGCGAAGAGGGAAACGCCATGGCAGGATGGGTTGCTCGGGACAGACGATAGACAGTAAAAGTGTGCGTTCAAGCGATGACTCCGTAAATCGTCCTCGCTCACATGCAGCGCATTCATTGGAAAGACGGAGTAAGGAGGACCATGCTCGCCAGCAGTGTCTGGTTATTCAGGGTTTGTCAGAATCGAATGCAGTCAGACCTGAAGACCGTGTCTCAGAGGACCTTGCTTCTTTTCATGGTCTGCTAAATCATTTACTGCCTGCAGACATGGAAATAAAGGTTCTGAAAGTATTCCGGATAGGAAAAAGGAGTGAAGACAGGACAGTAGCACAACCACCTCGCCCTCTCAAAATTATGCTGGAGAACAAAGAGCAAATCAAGTTTATCCTATCTAAAAAAACCGATCTCAGAAACACACACAAACAGGTTTTTTTTTCAACCGGACTATTCACCAGCGGAACGGTTTAAACGCCGGGAACATGTCTTGGAGTTAAAATCAAGACTGAAGGATGGCGAACACAATCTGGCTATCTTCATGGGGAACGTACTTCGGAAATATATGCCGTTTCAGTGGAACCAGCCTGTAATGCTACGAACGACGACAGCTACTCAACTAAAACAGACACCTTCGTTGAACCACCTGATCAAGGCGCCAACACAAGTGAGCCCGTAGCGTCCAGTGATCTGACTGAAACAAGGCATGTAATTGGAACCAATCAGGTAACGGAAGAGCCTAGAGAACACGACGTCCGCGATAACGGAGTAATGCTCACAGCAGTAACAAATGCAACGGGAAATGCGGCTGGTGCAAAACTGAGGTGCTTGTACACGAATGCCCAAAGCCTCATATCGAAACTAGACGAACTAAAACTTTGCCTTGCTGAGCTGTCTCCAGATGTTTTAGCAGTAACTGAGACCTGGCTGTCCGGGAATATTAGCGATAACGAAGTAGCCTTGCCTGGATACCAAATTTATCGGAGGGACAGGGAACATCGTCAGGGTGGTGGTATCGTTGTGTATGTGAATGACGGTCTGGCAGTGTCGGATAACACCACCAAGTTTGCGTGCAGTACGGAAGCTATCTGGTTGACCATCAAGGCTACTGGTTCCCCGTGTCTCAATGTCCTTACTGTCTACCGACCACCTAGGACAGACTAAATCGCCGACACTCAACTATAGGAGCAGTTGGAGAAATTTTCCAGTCGACCTAACATCATGATCATGGGCGACTTCAACGCACCAGGAACAAACTGAAATACCCTCCAAGCGTCAGGTCCAAAATCGACATTCGATTACCGCCTGTTGAGCAAAGCATTAAATGCGTGCCTCACACAACATGTAATGTTCCCAACGAGAACACGTGAAGGACAAAGGGCAAACAGCCTGGATCTGGTCTTTACGAAAACACCAGACAGCATAGACGAGATCGCCTCCATGCCGCCCCTTGGCCGAAGTGACCACGTAGTGCTTTTGTGGGATTATTCTTTATTCTCCATTTCACGTACTCCAGACCACAAAAGGCGTAATGTTTGGCGGGGCGACGTCAATCAAATGAGGGCAGACTTATCCGGTCTTGACTGGGGCTCATTGTTTACGGGAAGTGCCAACGATGACTGGGAGCTGTTCAAGAATGTCCTTCTGCAGCTCATCAACAACCACTGCCCACTGACTATTGTAAGACTAAACAAACGCCCTGGGTGGCTAAATAGCAACCTGAAGAAAGAAATCAACAGGAAGCACAAATTGTGGAGAAAATACTGCGTTACTAGGCAAACTGAATGCTTCAACGCCTACAAGACACAGAGGAACAAACTGAGGAAGCTGATAATGCAGACGCGGCGGGAATTCGAGAAGAACTTGCTACAAAAAGCAACGCAGAACCCGAAATTGCTCTACAGCTACCTCCGACGAAGTACAAGGAACAGGCATCAAATCCCCTTGATAAAGACTACTGATGGCGTTGAGATCGCTGGTAATAGGGATAAAGCTGCGTATTTTTCACAGTTTTTCCAATCAGTCTACACCAACAAGACAAGGTTCCTTCCTCCCTCCACAGAAGAACTGCCGACTCCAAGCGTCAGTGATATACTCTTCCCAGAATGCATTGTCCGAAGAGAATTAGAGGCATTGAACGAATCGAAGTCGCCAGGACAGGACGAGATTCCATCCAAGCTTCTGAATGAACTTGCCAGTGAGCTCTCTGTGCCTTTGTCTATGCTCTTTCAAACGTCATTTGACACTGGAACACTTCCTATCGATTGGAAGCTGGCGCATATTACTCCGCTACACAAAGGAGGTAATAGGGCAGCGACGACAAATTACCGGCCCATAAGCTTGAAATGCATTCTCTGCAAAGTGATGGAAAGGATCATAAAGAGTGAACTGATGCAATTCCTGGAAGTTCACGGCCTGCTATCGAAATGCCAACATGGGTTCCGAAAAGGAAGATCCTGCACGACAAACCTGCTGCAATCTCTCCAGAGCTGGACCCGAGCTCTCGACGACAGGCACGCGGTCCACATAGCCTTCATCGACTTCCAGAAGGCTTTCGACACTGTGCCACACCAAAGGCTCTTACATAAGCTGAAAAAAATAGGGATCGGTGGCAAATTCCTTAAATGGATCGAAAACTTCCTTGTGGGTCGACACCAGGTTGTGTGCGTCGGTCGGGGAAAATCAGATCCGGCTATGGTCGATAGTGGTGTCCCCCAGGGTTCAGTTCTGGGACCCATTTTGTTCCTTATCTACGTCGACGTTGCCGCAAGAGATTTAGACTGTGCAGTAACAATGTTTGAGGATGACATGAAGATATGGAGTGTAATTCGGGGTCCTGCCGTCGAAGACAGACTGCAGATGAACCTAAATCGGTTGGAGGAGTGGTCAAACCGTTGGCTCCTGCGGTTCAACGTTGCCAAATGTAGCATACTTCGCCTAGGCAACACAGCCAGATCCGCCAGCACAAGAGGCTACTTTCTGGGCGGTGCAGCCCTACAAGAGGTCGAAGCCCAAAAGGACCTCGGTGTGCTTACGACGAGTTCCCTAAAACCATCCGCCCACTGCTCGAGTGTGGCAAAAAGCGCAATGTCCGTACTGTACGCCATCAAGCGTGCGTTTATTGACTTTGACGAAGAAGATTTCTCTAAGACATTCGGAACATTCGTCCGGCCGCATTTAGAGTACGGCATACAAGCTTGGAGGCCGTGGGCTGTTGTGGATCAAAACTGCCTCGAAAGAGTCCAGAGGAGAGCCACGAAGATGGTTAGGGTTCAAAACTCCTTTCCTTATGCAACCCGCCTAGTAAATCTGAACCTCTTTTCTTTGAGTTACAGGCAACTTCGCGGAGATCTCTTGCAAGCCTTCCGCATTGTAAAGGGGTTGGATTGCAGTCTGGACTTTGAGGACTTTTTTGAATTTGCTACCACGACCAACCTCCGAGGTCACCCGTTAAAACTGGGCACTCAGCAGGCATGGCTGGATGTGTGGAAGTTCTCCTTCCCGGTTCGGGCGGTCAAACCATGGAATGAGCTTCCCGCAGATGTCGTGATGTCACCATCCATACAAACTTTTAAAAAGAATCTGGACACATTTATGTTCCGAAATTAACAAGAGCAATGAGAAGTCGAGCTCACCCCCTGTAATTCCTTCTCATTTTGTCCCACCATTATGGGCGTGTTCGAACTATTTCAGCCTTGAACATCTATCTGTACACCACACATTTTTTTGCGTTGCAAATAGGGTACTCAAAGGCTTACGCCTATTTCCCTCAATAAACTGAACTGAACTGAACAGTACGTGCCAGAGGCAGAAATAAGAAGATCTCACGGTGACTGGTACGTCGTGGGTGGATATGATGTCATAAAGAAGTGAGTGGGTTAAATGTGTGATTATATAAGAGTTTAAATAGCAAAAATAGTCCCTTTTGTAATCTACGGAACCATAAAGGATCAAGGCCCGTAAGCCGGCAACATTCTTGGTAAGACAAATGTCGGTGTTCCGCGGCTAAAATTCTCTTGGAAAAAAGTGTTGAACGGATTCTATTTTCTTCCGCTCAGTAGCACGCATGAGGCTAAATAAAAACGAACAGTATTCCACAATAGGTCTAACGTACATGTTGTAAAGGCGCATTCTGATGTCCCTAGTTTTAAAGTTCCGGAGGATAAACCCGGTCGTTCTGCGTGCTTTGGAGACTATCAATGCACAGTGCTCCGAGAGATTGAGACTCTTGGAGTATGATATGCCCAGATCCTTTATAACCCTGGGCACATTTATGGAGTGACCTTCAATATTTAGTTGAGGTTGGTGGTCGTTGCCAATCACCATGACTGAGCACTTATGCCAAGAAAGAGAAAGGCGCCATGTGCGGCACCACTGGGCGAAAGCCTGTAGGTCGCTCTTTAGGAGCTCAAGCACGATATCACGATCTGCCGGCTTATATCGATATGCAACTTTAAGATCATCGGCATACATGAAAGGCTTACCATTCTGAAATAAATCGGGTACATCATTAACGAAAAGGCAAAATAAAAGCGGGCCGAGTACACTACCCTGAATGACTCCACTCCTTACACGTGTGGGGTTGGAGATAGTATTGGAAATCTTAACTCGTTGTGAACGAGTGCCCAGGTAAGAGGATATAAAATTCAAAAGTTTGCCACCTATTCCGAAAGAGGACAGTTTCAAGAGAAGAAGAGCATGGTCAACACGATCAAAAGCCTTAGGGAAATCGATATATACTGTGTAAAGTGCAAAGCCATTGTCCCTAGATTGGAGAACATAGTCAAAGAAAGAAAGCTGACAGGTGTCACAATATCGAGCTTTGAGGAATCCATGCTGAGCAGCACTCAGTAGGTTATTCACTGTTAAGTGACACATCATTTTATCTTTGATCAATGTCTCTAAGATCTTCGAAACTGCGGGGAGGGTGTTTATTGGCCGAAAATCATCAAATGACGTAGATATGCCGTGCTTACGAATGGGCAGAATGTGTGATTCCTTCCACAAGGTAGGATAGGTTTCAGTTTCAAGAGCAAGATTAAACATCTTGCATACGAGGGATGGGAAGATCGTGTTTGCATCGGCTTTTAAAATGCTTACTGGGACACCATCAGGGCCTGGACTATAAGATTGACAATAACGCCGAATCGCAACAGTCACATCCCACGGAGTGAAAGTTATCGTTTCTAGAACTGCCCCGGTCAATAACTGGATGGTCGGAATCGGAGTGGTCGAGTCTTCAATGAACGTTTTGGACAGGAAATCATTGAAGCTATCAGCGGTTAACTGGGCATCAACTATGGGATTTCCGAGAGCGTCTCAGAGGATGGGATGCTGCGTCTTTCTATGAGTTCGTATTTTTCTAGAGAAAAGTTTCGAGACATTTAACGAATGATTTTCGCTAAACTGGACCTCTTCGGCTAGCTGTTTTTCTTCAGAAAATCTCTTAGCTCGATCAAAAATATCACAAATCAAGGGCATGACAGAAACATCGTTCTGAAAATGGAAACGACGATAAAGCCTGCGCACTCTGCGACGAAAGGGTAAGGGTAGGATAACCTTCGCGACTCACCTTATCGAAGGCTTCCCTCAAGATCACGAAGGTAGTGCGGAGGTGGGTTCGCATCTCATGGTACTTCTCCTGTAGCTGACGAGCGGCAAGCACAATGTTGGTGGCTTCCCGATCTCGTCGAAAGCCATGTTATCTCTCCGCCAGAAGTTCTCGCTCTAGATATCCGCTGAGGCAATTGAAAAATGTGCGAGCGAAGGTCTTCCTGACCACGTTGAGCAGCGAGATACCTCTGTGACTGTCAAAGTGTTTCCGGACCCCTCTGCACCTACAGAGATAAATAATGACCGTGTCTTTGTAATCCTAATGTGTCCGCAAGGTAATATCTTCCAAAGTGGCGTCGTGAGTTGGTCAATCTGGCGTTGGCCGCGTGCTTGCAGATTTGAGCTAGGACTGTCTCGAAGCCTGGTGCTTACCAGCTGCCGAGTTGTTGCATGGCACCAATGGCTTACCGGAAGGAGGGCGAGAGATCCAGGTTGACACTGATTTCCACTTGGATGTGCCGGTTACTGATGTCGTCGGATGTTGCAGGAAAACTGTTGAGGACGTTCCTGAATTGTTCGGCCCAACGCTTCGGAATCTGCGAATTTTCCGTCAGGACCGTTGAGACACCATAGCTGGGGAGTGATGCAGTCCCTTTGGTTGGGGTACCGTAGATTGCCTTGATCGTAGTGAAGAAGTTCCTGGCCTCGTTGCGCTAGTTCGCATCGGTTTGGTGGTCAAGTGAGCATTTATGCAACCTGCTTTTTTGGGCGGGCAGGTTTCTGATGTCCTTGAAGCAGTCTTGGTGTCGGTGACGTGCGCGGCTGCGGACACTCAGGGTGGGCGAGTGGACGGGGTTCCACAGCTGGCATCATCGAGTTACTAAGCAGGCGTTTTCACCTGGAGTTTGCATGCGTTCCAGTCGCTGGGTAAGTTGATTGGTGAAATGCAAATAGTGAGCAGGAAGAGACGATAAATCAGTATTTAGCCTACCCGGGGTCGCTTAACTTGTGGCATCCCGTGAGGCTGCGGGCGGGACCTTATCTTGGAGATGACGAGGCGAGGCACGTCCAGTCCTCGACACCCGGGATCGCTTTTGTCATCATCACCTCTGGCTGATCGTGCCTTCAGACGAAAACATAGCCCAACGGTCGCCAACGCCACGATCGGGGGTGCATCCACCTCCCCCTGTTGGCCTTGTGCAGAAAAGCGGGTTTTCCTGAGAGCAACCGCGTCCATCTTGCGGCACACCAGTTTCAAGCGATTAGCGCCGTCTTTCGTCCCGGCCGGTGGCTCCTAGAATGATATAAAAGGAAGCGAACGTTCGAAAATTCCAGAGTGCTCGGTCTAACCCTAGCAGCCTGTGGGATGGAGCGGAGTGGATGAGACGAGGGAGAGAGATAGTATTGCTTTTGTTTTGATGGTGCCGACCGCATATGCAGCAGTCTATGATTCGCGATTTACGCACAGATGTTGTGAACCCAGCATTACTTAGGACATATTTTATAGCACACTCCCTCTCACGGGGTAAGCAGTGTCCTCCATAAAAGGGACGCTAATAGCCCCAGACGGCTGTCCCTTTCTAATATGCGTCATTAGTCTTAGTTTGGAATCGGCTAAAGCCCTGGGTCGCCTACGTGGTTGCACGTCGCCCCCGCTGTAGGACATTTAGAACGTGGGGAAGAGAATAGAGTAGAGAGTAGAAAGAGAGCAGAGGGGGGGGAATGGAAGGGGAAACGGGCGGATGTGTGCGAAGGGGAGGATAAGGGGATGGGAGAAGGGGAATAGGAAGAAGGGAAGGGAAGAATGGTTCGGGGGAAGAGTTACCGTGTGTGGAGATACAAGCTCGGATACCTTCACTTAGTTTAGCCCGCCAGTCGAGGCGGTTACCGGGGTGTGGCCGCCAGGCAGGGCCAAACTTCGAGGAGACACAAGTGAAAGTTGGGTGCCAGTTAATAAATGCTAGGCGTTGACAACAACTGTATGTAAGTGAGCAACCTACCTCCATTGCCATGTGGACCCACATTTGGACACACCTATACCCCATAATAAACTACACTAGGTAATTACCTACCGAGTGCGGCCTCGCATAAATTTCTCAAGGATCAGTCTTGTGGAATCTGTTAGCTGTCTTTATTTGATCATTTTTAGCAATCTATGGACAATGGATTCACCATTTACACAATCCCCTTCTATTTCATCCAGGTATTTGATTACGCGACCGCCTCTTTTCTCTTAAAGCTTTCGTTATATGGAAGAGGTAGAAATTTCTCAATTTCATATCATTTAATCTGAGACCTTTCACATTATGTGTCAACAGTTCCAGCTTTGATTCCCACATAGCATATAGGGGGGAACGGATTCATTCAGAACGGCGCGGTTTCCCCTGCTTCCGTTTTGCATTTTAGTCATTGATGCATCCGATTTCTTTCGGGGAGGTAGACCTATCATATGTGCTGAAGGTCTGCAAGCTGCGTAGGAATACTCACTAGCAGATCGCGCCATCGGACTGAACCCCACAAAGTGCTGCCTTCAAGCTTTCGCCCAATGACTCAGCCGTCACTTTCTGGACGCAAGTTCTCAGTGATGGTTGTTGGTGGCGATCATTAGCCTCAAGTTAGCATTGACGATCACGATACAAATGTATCGGACAGTATTAACGATTTGAATATGTCGCACTTGAAGGTTCTCAGTCTTCCAAGACATTAAGCCCTGCCTGTCTGTGAAGTATGCAGAAGAAACGGATTTCATTTTATTCAGTTTATTCAGTTTATTTGGTAAGGAAAATAGGCAAAGCCTTTGAAAACCCTATTGAGTACATGTCAGCTCGTTAGAAATAACTGTACACGAACAAACAATATTCACCAATAAACGGTACTTGATTCATTTGAGTAGCATTGTCTCAGAGAAAATATTTGTAGAGACTTGTAGAGACGTCGCCTCCACGACTGACTGAGGGAGATCGTTCCATTTCTCCACTACCCTCTGCGTGAAAAATTCAGAACGAAGATTCAGCCTGGACAGTGTTGTCCGTAATTTCATCGAGTGACGACGAAGATTGGGCGAAAGGTGCCACTGAAACATGTCCTCAAATTTAAGTCCATGCTCAAGGCCATGTATTATCTTGTAGACGAGGATGAGATCACCTCTTTGCTGCCTGAAACACAGAGGGAATAAATTAAGGCAATTCAGTCTTTCTGTGTAGGATTGGCCTTTTAGACCGTTTACCAGCTTTGTTGCACGCCGTTGTACTCGTTCGAGGCATGCTTGGTCCTTTACTAGCCATGACCGCCATGCTTGTATGCCATATTTTAAGTGGGGCCGAACAAAAGTGCCGTAAACTCTCCCAAAAATGTCTTGGTCAAAGTTAACGAAAGCCCTTTTAATTGCATGCAGCACTCCCATGGCGTTTTTTGCAGCCTTGTGGCACTGCAGTGTTGGCTTCAGGTTGTTCTATATCCAAACCCCGAGATCCTTCTGTGAAGATTCTGCGGGGAGCCTTATATCTTTCAGGTGATATGTCCGCAGTCTCTCATTTGAATGAGAGTTGGTTGGACGCAGATGAGGGACGGCACACTTCCCCACATTGAAATCTAGAAGCCATTTCTTCGACCACGCTTGCAGTCGGTGCAGATTATCTTGAAGGGATCTCTGATGATTCGGTCCCTTAATGACTTGCCAGAGCTTAACATCGTCTGCAAACATTATTTTGCCGCAGTCGAGTTCCTGAAGCCTGTCGTTAACGTAAAGGATGAAGAGCAATGGTCCCAGAACTGAGCCTTGCGGCACACCACTGGTCACATTCGCCCATCCTGACATATCATCCCCGACACAGACACTTTGTTTCCGATCAACCAGAAACGCCCTAATCTGGTTCAGAAGATCTCCCCGGATGCCGATGGCGCTCAATTTGTGAAGAAGACGTTGGTGTGGGACAGTGTCAAAAGCTTTGCGGAAATCGATGTACACGACATCGACCTCAAAACCCTCTTCTACAGCCCTGGTCCAGATCTCCAAACAAGATAGCAGATTTGAGAGGCAGGAACGTCCTCTCCGGAACCCATGTTGAAAATCCTGAAAGATGTTATTTTCTTCACAAAACCGCTGTATGGCGCTCTTTACTACAGCTTCCATCGTTTTTCAAGGGAGGCAAGATAAGCTTATAGGCCTGAAGCTGCTTGCTGTCATCCTGCTACCTCCATTGTGCAATGGAACGAGATTAGCTGTCTTCCACTGCGAGGGCAGCCTTCCTGTTCTCATTGACAGTTAAAAGAGAGTCGCAGGAGGCTTCGACAGCTCCGTTGATAGCTCCTTAAGTATTAGTCCGGAAATTCCACCGGGTCCAGGAGACTTATCAGGTTTTATTTGACTGAGGGCGCGTCTGACTTCTTCGACGGAAAAGGCGACGGTTTCAATGACGGCAATATGTTGGCGCACTTGAAGCTCCTGGCTGTCTCGGTCCATTTCAACCTGCTGATTGTCTTCTTAGGACTCCTCCGTAAAAACCGATTGAAAAGACTGAGGCAGTAATCCACTACTGCGGCCCTTCGACTAACAAGTTTACGAGGCTATCCTTAAGACACGCAATTTCGTCCCTATGTTTCCTCCTACTGCGGATGTACCCGTAAAACTTCTTGGGACATGTAATGGATTCTGCTATTAGTCGGCGATCGAAAGAAGTTCTGGCAACCCGTATTTGTTTGCGGCATTTATTGCGCTGATCCTTATATTCGGCGAATGACCTTGGATCTCGAAGTTGCAAATACTTTTTCCAGAGTCTCTGTTTCTTTTTCATGGTCCTTTTTGTCGTCGGATTGACCCACGGCGGTCGCGAACATGGTCTTGTCATTTTTATTGGACAATGGGAATCAATTAGACGCTCTATAATCCCGCGAAAGTACTGCCGAAATTCGTCTGAATCTTCTGTATTGACCAACCAGATTTCCTCCAAAAGAGTTCGTCTCATTGCGTTAAAGTTACCCCTCCAAATATTTCTGCGCCTCTTGATTTTTGGTTGCTGGTTCGATGGGAGAGAGCGCACGTAGGTAAAAGCCATATGGTCGCTTAAACCGAGTGGAGGTTGTGGATTCACTTCCATTATGAGTCCTTCTTCTTTACTGAAAACGAGATCTAAACAGTTAGATCGTTGTCCTTCTCTCATTCTTGTTCCGAATTTTATGTGTTGAATGAGGTATTCATTCAAGGAGAGTTGTAGTAGCTAGTGGTCAAATGACGTGGACGGGGCGTTTGTTAGGGGAATGTTCCAGTCTATTCCTAAAGCGTTGAAGTCACCCAGAAGTAGTAAGTTCTCCTGCTTATATAACAACTCCAGTGCACTAACTAATTCCATATCGGCGATTTCATTCGAACTGGGAGGCCGATAGACAACAGACAGGTTCAGTGTCCGTAATTGTTTGACACATATCTTGCATGAAATTTTTTCAAAATTTTGGGTGCACCATTGGAGATTTCTCGTTAACTATGTTCTCCAATCTAGGGACCATGGTTTTGCTCTTTACACAGTATATTTCGATTTCACTAAGGCTTTTGACCGTGTTGACCATGCTCTTCTCCTCTTGAAATTGTCCTCTTTCGGAATAGGTGGCAAACTTTTGAATTT
>CACRXP010000359.1:156594-178975 GCA_902702965.1 Spirometra erinaceieuropaei | reverse complement strand
ACTATCCCCAACTTCATGAAAGGAATTTGACGTCCGATAATCTCCGATACCGTGCAACCTCCCCCCTTCTTGACGGTCGATATTCTACCACCGCCGACAGTTTTTTTTCTCCTGAGCCCTCCAAACCACAAAAACCACCATCGACTATATTTTTATGCCTTAAGCTCAGGAGTTTTTTTTCACTGCTGGTCGGATTTGCGTTTAATCGCTTCCCTTGACAATGCCTGTAAACTGGCATTAAATTAAAATTTATTTATTTAATTTATTTATTTATTTAATTTCAGTTGACATTTATCCTGTGAAATTTTAAAATTAGCTATATTTATATCCTACCTCATAAATTTTACGTTAAACCCGTCCTGGAAGACTGTTGGTTTCGATTTTTCCCCTGCAGGCTGGTACTCATAAAAGAATTTAATTCGTCCAGTATCTATCCACCAAATGTTCTAACCACGGAATACCGAGATTCGACGTATTAAGAACGTCGTGGACTCACAAACTACCATCCCTTAGGACTTTTTTTCATTAAAAAATAGGTCATTTTACTGTTTAACCTTTTAAACTGCTGTACTATTAGTCCACTTACCACTTCGAAAAGCTTGACCACCCTCAACGCAGCAGTAACCGTATGGTCTACTTATTTCTTCCTCTGACACGTACAGGTAAATATCTTAATTATTTTCTACCAACTGAATTAAAATCTGGAATAAGTGACCCAGGAACGTAAAAATTCTGCAACATTATCCCTTTTTTATACAAACCATTGCCTGCTTTCTGCATTCAGAGCAAACTCCACAATTCCTAAATGCCGAATCCACTGAATTCATTTTCGGTAATGCGTAGTTCGTGACCCTTTATACCTCTGGTAGGTCATATCTCAACTAGAGTGGTGCTGATCTGTAGTCCGCTTTTCACCTAGCAAATTCTTTATCCGGCTGTGAGTAATTGTTCGCCATTCACTGTTGTCTGGTAGAGGGCTCAATTGCCATAAGTGGGAATGGAGCCCTACTCGAACCAACAATTTCCATTGCGAGATGCGGTCATTTATCTGCTGCAGATTCTCCTCCTAAATCATCTCAATTACCTAAAACCCAGTTGACTTTGCTGACTAATCCGAAGTTGTTAATTGCTTCCTCGGTTCATTCTGCACATTTTTTTGATAATGCCTTCAAAGTAGGACCCAGCATAACTAGTTTTAGTAAAGTGACACTCAGATGAAAGGAAAGAGAAACCATGGAAAGTATGAAAAAAGTTAAAAATGATTTTGAAGAATTACGATTCCATAAAAGTAAGGGTAAGTAAGGAGAAAAAAGGAGGAAGAGGAAGAAAAATAAAAAAACCCAGGCGAGTCACTTGAGACATCAATAAATTTATTTGAAGAGTGATCAAACGAACGAAATGGTACAGAATCAGATGTAAGACTTCAGTTAAGAAGAAATAACACAAGTCCGTTTAGGCAGCACCTTATTCGTTTGGGATAAGGGAACTTAGATGGTGACGTTCCGGGAAGAATGTAAATAGGAAGTTTAGGTGATCGATCTCGCACCAACCACATTTTGACCGCCAGGAATTATCTTTGCTCACCGCAAGCAAGCCACAATCCTAGAGTCTAAGTCACAGTTTCGGAAGTGTTTGAATAAGAAATAAAAAAAACTGACAAGCATATCTTGCAGCTTCCCTTTGACTCTGCTACAATATAAATTCGGAAAATTTTCAGCTTTTATTCGGAGTCTTGTTTCCGAATGGGGGAAAGAAGTTTTGTTGTCAGAAGTTGAATGTCCCCAAAATCCCCATTTCACCCACGATATGCAAGGATCATGCCAGTGAGCGGTATGCCAGACATAGCTGACGTAATTCGACGCAAAACATTGGAATACCCTGGCCGATGAAGCTGCTTAATCGGCGGTTAGCCTGAGTTTTATATCATTGTAAAAATTTTCAGAAGGAAAAGCCACTATCTTGAAGTCAACAGCCAGCTAGGGTAAAGTGCTTCTAGACTGGCAACCTCGGTGTCGCAGAGCCGTTCTCGTCGCTCAACAACCTTCGACCTTGAACCTGAAGAAGGGCGAGACTCCAGCAACTTGTTCGAACGTGTTAGTATTTGCGCATCCTTTGAATTTTTAAACGGCTCTCGCGGGCCGTATGGGATTTGTCTCCCCGCATGGAAAAAGCGACCGAGGACGCCCAGTAAATTCAGTTTTGCTTAATTTCCTCCGGTGTTTTTATTTCGCGTTTATGTCCTTCTTTTTTGAAATTATTAATGGCCATAGACAACTGTCGGATTTGGCATTTAGTAGAATTGCGTACAACGGAGCTCTTTACCAGTATAGTCCTGCTGTACAGTGCTGGTGGAAGTACTTCTGCCATTGAGCCACCGAAAGCGACACTAGTCCTTCTTCCCCCACAGAGCACGCAAAAACTTTCCATAATGACCCGATCTGTATGCGGAAACACTTTCCTATATAACACATTTTAGAATTAATTCGGTTGTTTCGCCCTGTTCACGAATTTTAATAAACGTTTGCTAGTTTCGTGGCGTTGATGATTTCCCACAGGCCTTTTGTTTATCGCCATAGTGTAGACTGACCCCCTAACCTTTCAAACTATCCCGCTATAAGTAGATATGACTGAAAAGGTCGGTCATCCGTAGTTAAAATCGTTATAACTAGTGTTGCTGAGCCGATCACGGGTTTTCTGAATTTATCTTTGGCTTTTCTCACATATCGAAGTAAGTTGATGCAATTGAGCGCCCTGATATCGCCTGCCCCCTATCCTGTTTTAGCCAGCTGCCGAATTCGTCACGCCATAATTCAGTGCGGCCCATGCCCTGTGATGGGCGAATATGCCCTTTTTCTACTGTTGGATTTCTATTTCCGTCGGGTCTGCTCTTCAGACCTGATCTTACCACATTCACCTCAGTTGACCGCGATGTTGGCGACGCCGAATCATGAACGCATTCTGAGATGTCATTGTGGGTTAGCTCTCTTTAAGTGGGTTAACTACATGGCTGAATCAGTTCATCCGGCGGCTCTTTAGTGTAAGAGCGGGGTTCTGTGTTCTGTTTGCGGACAGGAGCACCAATAGGCCGTATTTAGCAACCCTTGAGCGGAACCAGTTTGAACGTAGCCGTATGCAACCAAAGCTTTTTTGGTGGACTTCGTGGGCGATAGAACATGCCTTGCACGGGTTTGAAAAAGCGGGTTATATGTAGGCCTCAGTCAGTTGCTAACACAGATGAAAAAAGAGTCAACCATGTGGGACCTCCGGTGACCAGTAAGAGGATAGCTTTGTTTGGGCATTTATGATAGAGACCCTGCTGCGCTCCCCAAAGATGGTGGATTTAAAAATTCCGCACCGACACTGTTAGCGGGGATATCGCCTTGTCTGAGGCATGACAGAAGCCAGTATCATTTTCTGCTCAGTCTGACAGTTTTGTCTGGCGATGCGGTGCCCTGCAGGTTAACCCTCAGACAGTCCTATCGTGTCGCCCATTTGCCAGTCGGTCCTAGCTGACATGCCGTTTTTTTCGACCAGCGCCTGCAATGGCCTAGATGCATAAGCTAAGCCCAGCGGTGACCTTCGTCATTCATGCGAGGCGTCTAAAACATTACTACTCAAAAAACAGGTTGACTATTTCGCTGCATCGAATTTTATGAACAAATTTTTGACGTAGTGTAGCTTCTAGAAATGCTCTGAAAAAAGCACAGCCGCATTCCCACGAGCTATATTCTATGCTACGCGCGCTGCCCATCTAGGCTCTCCATCTGTCGACAGTCGTTAAGCGTGCTTGTTCAATCAGACGTGGTCAATCTGTGCTTCGGTCAGCCCCTGGCTTGAATTGCAACTCAGCAGGTGTTTTCTTAGGGCTGGAATTGGATGCTAGCCACGTTCGGCTTATTTTCTCAATCTGAGCCAAGTACTAGGTCGTCACTTTCGTCTCAATTGTCTATGTCAAATTTGCCGACGATATAGAATGTCGTTGGTTCAAGTTTGTTAGTTTGGGTCTCCCCATTCCCTGCAGCAATATTTATCCCATTGGGGAGGATAGAATGCATAAGTTTGTCATCGAGCTTGCACTTTCAACCTTTGTCCATATTGACAGTGGGAGTATAGAAGGCTGTTGGTAACCGTACCCTTTTGTGCAATTCGCGTGATGCGGTAGAGAAAGGTGTCATTGGCATAAGCACTATGTCCGAATATTGGTGTGACGTAGGTGGAAGTATAGTTTCGCCACAGTTGTCATGCACGTCACTGTAATGGAGGTAGTTGATGGTGTCTGATCCTGCCGCACTCAGGTAACTGAACTTTCAACAGGCAGACCATGCCAGTGGCTTAGGCGAAGGGGATGCGCATTTTAAGAGATTGTATGCCTCAGTAACTGAGCTCGCGCATTTTAACGAGAAATGCCCTTTCACATTCGCGGACTACGTCCCATTCTCGGAAGTCTGGACGCGTCGGTTTCTGTAAACAGCGTAACGTGAGACCCACTCACTAGGTCTTTATCGCTCAGGAGAACCCCGAAGGATATGGTGTAAGTGAGGTCACCAATCGAGCTCGGCCTACGGCTGGGACGCTGAACTATAAAGCAATAGTGCCGGTGGAGGCTCAATGGTAGCGATCAACGTTCTCACTGTAATGCCTGTTTGGCCCACAACCTTGTGAGTAACGGTCTTTTCACGTCAGTGGCCAGGGACACCTGAAGATATGACTGCTGTGTGGTGTTCAGCCAATGATGCATCAGACTTATTTTCCAGTTAACCATCATCTGGGAACGCGCCAAGTATCTTGTAGCTAGGTCAACGGGTAGTCCTGCCTTCGCAGATATTGGCGACAATGATCATGTTGGTAATTAAGTTTGAAAAGAGGCAAAGGGCTATCTTGATTGCGTTTCCGATGCAGTTGGTGTTAACGTGTTTAAATGCTCATCTGTCTACAAAGCTTTTGGGTATGGTTTTCCGCTGAGTTGTTTAATTAACCTGCTTCCTTTACTGGTGTGTGTCGCGATCAGTAAATCGGCTTTACTGGCACCTTACTCCTGTCGGTCCTGCCTAGAACCAAACAGGGAAAAATTGACACCTTTATCATTGCTTGTCTTGTCTTTGTCGTTTTGCAGTGAAACAAGTGAGTCTCGGCGTCTAAATTACATATCAAAGGCGAGATACCAGGAACTTGCCAAAGAGGTAAGTTTTTATTTTCTTCGTCCGAATACAGTCTTTAGATAAAGTCTTGGGAGGACGACGTCCGTCATATCGGCAATATGTCGAGGACTCCTACTAAAAAGCAGAAGATTGATCTTGCAAAGCAGGAAGGCATGCGGGTAACTCCTTTCCTGCATCCGCTTATCCATCGTTATAAAGGCCAGTCTCGCTCCCCTAGATCGTATCCCTGTATCAAAACTTCGGCAGCACTGGGAGAGTTTAATGGCCGATGAACCCGCTCCTGCTCGCGTGCCAAGACCTCCGTTAAAAGAAAAACAGGTGGCTACCTTTACTTGAAAGCGCCCTTTCGTTTCGTCCTTTTTTAGCTGGGACTGTCTATTAATGTCAGCTTTTTATCCAAAGGGTTTTCCTCTAGGTCACGCCAATACCATCGGGCGTTAGCGGTTCAAATCGACCTTCACGTTTAAAACCCTATGCTCTTCTTATCTCGACTACTCTTCTCACTGGCCTGCCTAGTTGCCATTTTCTAACCGGCCGCGGTCTCTACCAAATTTTCCCGTCATTTATAGCACCCTTCTAAGGGAGTTTTTGCAATCGAGCGAAAACCCCTTAGGGGGTGTATGTGCGCCGTCCTTGGATCCAATCGACTGCGCTTCCACATTCACTGGTTGTTGGAAACGAAACTTTTGTCTGGGCATGTGTATTTGTATAGTAGAGCCTCCTCCGGACTCGTTTGACTTGTTGTAGACAGGCACATTATTTTGTAAACAAATGGACTAGTTAGTAACGAGCGGCATTGCTCCCAAAGAACCGCGTCGTGGTCGCTCAAAACCTGTTGTTTCTACGTGTGGAGCAGTCGCAATACAGTCTAATCACAGTCTCTTAAGCACAACTTTGAAAGGGCTTTTCAGACGAATAGGCTCAACATTTTCCGTCTACAGCTGGTGAAACAGTAGCGAGTCTGAGTTGTAGGCTAAACCGCCCTTAGAGTCTTGGTCATCACCAGCGACTATTTCTGACGTTGAAAAGACTTCTCAGCGTTTGCTCGCGTGCGGTCGTTCTATGTTATTAGCTTTTGAGTGACAACTTTCTACACATTTGATAATTACCTCCGACAGCAAGCTAGGAAGACGACAAGAAAAACAAACAACGACCACTTTTAGGGGGGGTATAAACAAATAGCTTCTTGTCTAATAGTAGGAAACGTGGTGGGTGGTCCGCTACAAATCGTACAACTAGGGCCCGACGGTATATTCCTCCTTTGGTCGAGGCTAAAGGTCCAGACAGCATATTGCGCTCAAATCATTTTCCTCGCCAACCGGTCGCGGACGTCCGACCCAATTCTCAAACCATTTCATCGAAGCTCTTGACTAAGTATTTATACGATCACAATTATTTTTGCCACTGTCAGCTTATGCACAATTTCTGTTAACTGTCTTCCACCACAGACTTTCACCGTTGCTCGTCAAGGACAAACCGTGGACACGTCAACGACTGAATTTCCCCTCCCTCCACCGGACGATAAAGGCGAAATGGTGGCCCCTTCGACTTCGTGCGATTCTCCGCGATCCCTTCCCGAGCCACCTGTAATTAAACATGTAGGCTTTACCGCTCTATGTCTTTGTGCCTTATGAGGTTGCTGCCTTATCTTCCCACCCGCTTTACCTGTCTTCACCAGGCGCCGCTAGAATCCATGGATGTGCCGGAACTGCAACAGACGCAGACACTTCCACTTCCTCCTCCCCCGCCGTCAGTATCAACCAACACCGCCGCTCTGCCTGCTTCTTTGTCGCCTCCCGTCTCGCATCTACCAGAGGAATGCTACACTCCAACCAAGTCTGTTAGTGGGCTTTCTAAGTCTGCTGATTGCATAGACCTCTTCGAGAACACCATTTCGGTGTCACGTAAGTTGCATTCCCTTAAATTTTACCCTTCTCATGGCGTCTAGGCTTGTCATTTTGTCTCGTTTTGGACACCCTAGAAATCGTAACTTAAACCACTACATACTGTCAGGCTGCGTGTAACGTCCCATCTTTTGGTGAGACGCGTGTGAGTCCTTTTGTGACCTTTTTGGTCACGCACAGCAACCCCGCTATTACAGTGCCGTGTCTCAGGTTCTGTTTGTTGTCGTTTGACATGTCACACCGTCGAGGGCCATCTTACCACTGCCCCTTCTTCAAATGGTTTTAGTAGCACATCACCAGCTCGCTTGCGACTCCGTTTGTAAAGGCCTACGTGGTGCGCCTCCACCATCTCCAACGAACTGCTCTATGGCCGGAAAGAGGCCACGCCGCAGTTGATGGCATGCGCTAGTCGGAGTGTGCTGAGTTTGCGCCAGTTCTCGACTATTGCCATGCATGCATGTGACACGCGTTGGACCGAAGCTCAGCCCGGGCCACACACTACGTTCGACCTCATCCATCTCTTCTGACAGGTTCATACAAACTCAGCGTTAATTGGGGGAGGCTTTGGCCGATACTTAGGTGCCTTCCCTCATGGTAACTCGATGCATTTCTCCCTATATCTAGTACGACTCACTTCAAACCATCAAAACACGCCTAGAGGTGCCGTTGAAAGTTGCCACCTGACGATATACTTCGAGCCCCCTTTGGAACGAGGGCCAGACATATTAGTATTCATCGTTAAATTGTGCTTTAGGAGGCGCGACAGCGTAATAGTTTTTTTTTCATTCCACCAGGAGACATAATTAGCAAGAGACATTACCTGCACAGATAGTGGGTACGGAAATGACTGTCACTTATTTATCGTTGCCAGCTGGTGCCGGTGCAACCCAGGACCCGGTGATTGAGCAGCGGCTTCATGATCCGTCGGCTATGGTCGAAGGTGTTAAAGACCGCATGGGGGTGATGTTTGTCAACTCGCGAGGCAGAATACGGATTTTCCTTTTGCATGCCTACCAACAACAGTACTTCATCAGGAAATATTACCAAAAAAGACTAAGGTGTCCGTCACCAGCCAACTTGAAAATCAAGCCATAGGGCGGCATGTGAAACTGAGTTTACCTGCTGTTTGCTATGCACATTTTCGCGACCCAAGACTCGAGCTCTGAGGGAGAAACCGATCGCCCCGTATCGATAAGTAACTACCTCTGGCGGATTTGAAGAAAGTGCCAGTAACAACAAGCATTCGCCTAGGCGATGTAGCACTCTCACTAGCTTTTCTTCGCTTTAAAGTTATCGTTTTTCCAATACCCCTCGGTTTTGCCAGCACCAGAATGCCCGAGCTCAGTTCAGCACACCTATTACAACCGCCCGCGCCCCGGTGTCCTGCGTAACTGGCCAAACACAAGTAACCTTGACGAAAGACAGGCCGACGAGGATGTCCAGCCTGGAGTCCCGCGCCAGCGCTCTGTCACTTTCCTTCCAAAGCGAGGCACTGCCCCTGGTGATACAAGCTCCGGCGAGACTGAGACTGATAGTGGTGGCGGGATTTACGATCGCCTCAGTTCCAGTAAAAGTGATGATGACGACGAGGACAGGTTGCACCAGCCTCGACCACTCGCGGCCACTCTTCCAAGCCTCACTACCTCCGCTCGCAGTAAGTTCTGCTGCCGTTTCTTACCCCTGCCGGGTAGTCATCACCTACCTTGCCTCGGATCCTAAACCAAAACGCCTGCATGTATGATAAATTAACCTGTGGTACAGAAATGTGGAGACCGTGTTGGTTAAATAACGTCTCACGTCACCTCGGAGTAGCAGAACCCCTCGCATATGCTCACAGCTAGGTTAGGTAAAAGACACGTCCGAATGCTGAACTACAATCATAGCGGTCCTTCACCTCGGCTGTAAGACCTAGGTCACTTGTGATACACAACAAATAACGCCTCCCAACATGGAATCTCATTGACCAGATGATTCGGATGTCTCTTGCTTATGACACAACTGCAAGTGTGCCTTCTGTCGGGTAGATAGCAAAGTCTTCTGACACAAAATAGTAAATTTAAACCTGCACGACCTAAAATAACCCCGTAATACGACTGCTTTTCGTGGAACTCACTGCTTCCCAACGTAAACACTGGCTAAGTAATCAGAATCTGGCCATCGGCGGTAACGCTGAAAGTGCAGTCCTACTATGATTTGGTTTACAACGTAGTCCATCAACTCCTTATCCTTAAGAATTTTAGTAGTTCCCATCACCCTCGATTATTCCGGTGGGAAGCCGCCTAAATCATCATGACCCTGTTTCGGGTCCTCGAATCATTCAGTGCTCCTCCCTCCCTGAGCACACTATATGTCTGGTATCGGGTGTGCCGGCCGGCACGCAGTCCTTTTAAGGCCCCCTCCTGACTCTACTGCCCTTTTGTACCGACCGTCCTTTTGCTTCTGCAATCATGTAGATTCTACCTTCAAATTGGAGTCCGCTGCTCTTCTGGCCAATTCGGATGTCCAGCACCAAGTAGGCACCGCTGACATGAATGACAATGTTTCATCCTCTGACTTTGAGGTCTCCGAGCCCGAGACTCTTGCACACGCAAACCCCCGCAGCCCCGCTGCCTGTGCACGTCGTCGCCGATCCTCCTCCCGGTGTGACCGCAGTGGAGGCGTTGCCCCACGCCGACGCAGTTCCTCTCGACGCATCAGTCGGGATGCCTCAGCCCTTCTTGATCTGGATATGCAGGCGACACCTATCCGACTGAATGCTGGCAATGTGAAGTTAATCAGTAAGCATTACTGCAGCTTTCACTGTCCATCGTGTCTTACCTGTTATTACACTGCTTATTCTTCCCTTTCTGACGAACGAATGTTACTTATGTCGTGTTTAAACCACGTTAAGGCATGCTGTACGGTATGCGGCGGTGCAGACAAAAGGGGTCTTAGTGGATAATTTGCATGGTTATCTCGTCGAACGGCAGTGTGCAAGACCTCGGGCTAAATTGCGTCCCGTAAGTACTCATGTGTTGCCGGCAGCTATCATTTTGGTATCAGGCGTCGTCGTCCAAGACCCCGCTGCCTCCAAGTCAGCGGATCTTGACACTTTGACCTGCAGCTACTCGACTGACTGCAACTTGTACACACGTGTCCACGCATTTGCAGCTGACCGTACGGCATTTTTAACACCATCTTTCAGCTAATGCAACACACCAATTGGACAACATTTCAACTTTTCCCCACAAACCTACCAATGCAATTGCCATCACTGCTCACCCTTCCCCAGGCGTGACCTAACACCGTCAGCACGTTCCGGCGAAACCAACAGCCACTGTTGCTTGAGAGGGCAACTCAGTCTTCCGTTTACAATAAGGCCTTCTATGGTGGCGTCTGTCTTTACAACTCAGGATTCGGCCTGGTAGTGGTGTTCTGAGTGCAATCTCACTGCTCAGATGCTACCCGTGCTCCAGGCTTGTTTGTCGATTAATGCATTCACGTGACCCCCTTCTGCCAATTACTGCACAATGTCTGTAATCAAATGTGTTGGGGTTGAAAGAGATAAAACAGCTGGCTGGGTCCCGAAATAGGCTGCCCGAATGGAAATTTGTTTTCCCATTTCTATGTAGGCCTGACCGACAAACCTAACTCGTGTTAAACCGACCGCGATTGCCGTTGGTCGTCAGAACCCAAATTCCCTCGGGACTGACAAGTCAAGATTCCACTGTGATACCCCACACGCTTCTCTCTCCCCCTCTCGTCTATTGTGCCCAATCTATGCTTGAATCCCTGCGCAGACACTTTCCTTTTTAATCCCTCAAGGCAACGCGGAAGCGAACGCAGTTGAACGAAGGCGCAACGACCGTATTGATGAGATCACGAAACTTCTCGATAGCGTACGACAAGAAATAATCTCCGTTAGCAGTGCGCTCCAGGATTGCAGAACGCCCCAAAAGAACATGCCGGCTAGTGTTCGCTCTGAGTCCCACTTTGAGAACAGTCGTTCCCTCCTTATCGCATGTAAGTTCGACTGGGCAAAAATTGTTTTAAAAGAGCTAATCAAATGACTTGAGTAGTATTAAATTTGCCGTCTTTTCTTTTGAATAGGTCAGAGACAACAGGCTCTGATGGAGGAGCTATCTCTGTTGAATCGAGGCTCGCCGGTCCTTGTTCCACCTTTGCGTGGGGAACCACTGAGAGCACGTTTCTGCCTCAACGGCATCCGACTTGCAATCAAGCCGGAGGCTCCTTACAGTCAATTAGGCGGTTTCGCCGTCGTTGGCGAAGGTGGGGTTGGGACCTCGACGCACTATGACGGTCCAGTTAGCGGAAGACGACCCGTAAAGTACCATCTCATGGCGATTCTCAAGTGAGTGGGTTTCATTATCTGGTGTTTGGTACAGTAGACTCATTTACTTACACTTTTTGTCCTTTCGTCTCAGGTGTGTCGGCGAGGGTCGTCTTTACTGTACAGACACTATAACTTTGATGCGCGTTTGTGACCTTCCCGTGGGCTCTGCAAGAGCGGCACCTTTCATCGATCTCCCTGCTAATATTGAGGTAAGTGTGCTCCTTTTGTGTCACCACCTGGATAGGATAAATTCATGCGGGCACCGCCTGAGATTCGGATATTTTCAAATTGTTCAACAGTTGCGTTCGACTACGTCTGCACCTTGTTCATTTGGAAGTAGTGCAACCCAAAAAGACCTTTTTAAGACAAGCCGACGTATTCGAATCTGTGGTGTATGCAAAGTGAGTAGAATGGGTATAGAGACTGCTATTTACCTTCTCAACCATGTATTATATCAAGATGGAGATCCGTAAACCTCTCTTCTATATCTAGCGCCTTTGTTTCCTCTAAATCGTTCTAACTTGCTTGTCGGTGTCTACATCCAGATTGTCCCTCTACGACCAGACTTCCTCATAACCATCGAGATCTATTGTATGACTACTGGAGACTCCGACTCGATGTCGGAGACCGGCCTAAGCTCACTCACCGGCCCTGATGCTCTGGACTCACCGGTCATGGCTACTCCCAAGCGTGGCCTCGGTTTCTGCATATCAGGCTCTCTCCTCTCCTCTGCCAAACGGAAGAAGATGCGCAGCAAATCGACCCTTGCTGTCGACTCCACCCCTACCGGTGGTGGCGGTGGCATGCTGGCCAGGTTCGCCGCCAAGCAGACGCCCGGTCGACGCATTACGCAAGCGAAGGAGTCCACTTCAGGTTTGGTTTTGGTGCTTGCATCCGTACTGCGATGAGTCATATTCACCACTTTTGTACTGTGCCGTCATCTCAGTCCTCTAGGCATCAGGTTAAATACCAGAGGCGGGAACTCAGCAAGGTGTTTGGAAGTGAATGGGACCTAGTGGACATATTGGACTCTTGTCATTCACAAACCCTTCCACATTTGCAGACGCAACATCGGTTTTGTGGAATGGGAGATATTTCGATGAATTCACCCTTCCCCCCCCCCTCTCACCTCCTTATGAGGCACCACAGAAATGTGCTATAGAACAACATAAACTGGATTTTTATGCGTTGTCTGTTAGCCCGAAAACGTGTGTTAGTGGGGCCTGATAATTGCGTCGTTCAACTATGTTAATAGAAAAGGTGTGGCGGTCAAGGATGTGAGATCGACTTAAACCACGCACAATAAGTTCGTTTCGTCTACTGTCAGAAGTCAGGAAGCTGTTAGGACTAGTTTATTCTGTACACAGGGCAGGTTGCCGTGAGTTGGCTGTTTGCTTGCAACAGAGATAAGCGTCCGTTCACGGAGAGCGTCAGTCGCGGTGTGTGTGTTGTTTACGCGGGTGTGCGTCTGGGTCAGCAGGAGGGGTGACTGGCTGAGTGTTGGTTGTGTGATTGGACAAATTAGGGGAGGAATGGAGGGCGCATACTCACAAGGCCTCACGGGAATCAAGCCAAAGCGTTCGACGCGCGTTAGGTGATACTAGTTTGTGAGTGCAGCCGGGGGTCGCTGCAGCTGGACCGGAGGCGTCCCAGTTCTAGCCGGCGGGGTGGTCGTGCGTCAGCGGCCTGTCAGTGCTTGTCACGGCCATCGACCGACAAAACGGAGCCGGAGAAAAGGGGGACTGGAGCAGCTGCTACAACTCCCCCCCAGACACCAAACAAAGTGAAGGCGTCGACACGCTAGCCAGCCACAAACCTGTCGGGCCAGTGGACGTGGCGACCAGATCGTGTGTGGCGAACCGGAGGGGGGCTGTCGCCAGTAGGTGGAGGAGGCCGCACTGTCTGAGGCGGGGTGCGTTGTTGAGGTGAGGAATGGTCACTGTCGTCGATGTAGGCCGGCTTGACGCGATCAATGCTGACTGTGTCGGTCTTGCCGTTGCGGGCGATGACAACATCTTTGTCAGATCGACGAAAGACTTTATACGGCCCGTCAGGGTGGTTGGAGTGGTCGCCGGACAGCGTCATGCCGAACCAAGACGAAATCGCACTTATCCAGGTCGGAAGGGATGAAGGAATTGGCCGGTGACGCCCGAGGGGGCGTTGCGCGGAGTTTGCGCATGACACTACGCAGCTGCTCCACATAACTGCAAGGTTCGAAAAACGTTAGCATGTTTGAGGGAGACACTAACTCACCGGGCAGTCGTAGGGAGGTTCCGTAGACAAGATCAGCTGCAGTGCAACCGATGTCGGCCTTGAGAGTGGAACGGAGGGACAACAGCACCAGGGGAAGGTGATCAGACCATCGGGAAGGATCAGGCTGGGCCATAAGGGAAGTCTTGAGCTGTCGATGGAAACGTTCGACGAGACCGTTTGCTTGAGGGTGGTACGCTGTTGTTCGGATTCGGTTGGTACCGAGAAGGGAAGTGAGTTCGCGAAACAGCGTGGACTCGAATTGGGATCCGCGGTCAGTGGTGACAGTCGCAGGAACTCCAAAATTGGACACCCAATGAGTCAAGAAAGCTTTCGCAACGGTTTCAGCACTGATATCCGGAATGGGCGCAGCAACCGGCCACTGAGTAAAGCGGTCAATACATGTCAGCATATAGGTAGAACCGTTAGATGGTGGCAGCGGACCTACCAGGTCAATATGCACATGACTGAAGCGTGCATCAGGGGTGGCGAAAGTTCCTGGCGGAGTAATAGTATGCCGATGCGTTTTGGCTCGTTGACATGGTAGACAGGAGCGGGTCCAACGCCGTACATCCCGGTTGATGTTGGGCCAGACGAATCGGTCAGTGATGAGTTTCACTGTCGCCCGGACTCCAGGGTGGGATAGATGGTGAAGAGCGTTGAACACTCGTCGTCGTAAAGTTGCTGGAACAAAAGGACGTTCGTGTCCGGTAGAAAGGTCACATGTGATGGTGCCAGTGGCAGTGGGAAGGGGGACATCTTGAAGGCTACTGGTCAGAAAATCACCCGATTCGTTAAGAATGTTAGTATATCGTAAGGTAGATTTAAAATGACCCGATTTAATCTGGCTACAAAAGATGCCGACCTCTCTAATCACATATTTTGTGTGCTTGGGTATCACCGAGTGACAGCTGAAACCCGAGAAACACGACGTCCTTTCTTTCTAGCAACTGTTTCCCTCAACTTCGGTGTTGTCTTTCTTGGCTTCTGATGCGGTGGTCTATGATACGAGATGAACTTTAGCCACACACACAATAAGTTCGTCCCGCCCTAATATCAGAAGTCGAGGGGCTGTGAAAACCGGTCTAGGCAAGGACGCAGTATACGACCCCACTCGGGAAACAAAAACCAGGTCATCGTATAATATGAGTTTTATGGGTGGAGTTAAACGGCGAAAAAGGAGGGTGCGGTAGCAGGTAAACACCCAGATAAATGTTGAGGTGACATATCGCGTCCTCGTACTAGATTTCTCCACAGCTACTTGCAAAAGTTGAGCATCTTTCGCTGTTCTTCCAGTTTATTTTCACAAAAGAAGTCAATTGCGTTGCATCTGGTTATGAGAGCGCCGAAGCGTCAATTGTAAAAAAAGGCGGGGACGCAATATGCCAGAATGACTTGGTTTTTGTTTCCCTAGTGGGGTCCCATAGTACGTCCTTGCCCCGGTCTATTCTGTGTACAGGGGAAGTTGCCATGCCTTGGTTGATTGCTTGTGCGTCAGAGCAAGGCGTCCGTTCGGGAGAGCTTAAGTCATGGGAATGTCTAGCTGAGTGCTGGACGTGTGATTGGTTGGTTTAGGGGTGAAGTTGGGGTTGCATGATCACAAGGACACACGGGCAACAAGCCAGGCTGTCCGACACGCGTGAGGCTGTGAAAGTTTGTGTGCGCAGTCGTGACTCATTGCAGCTGGACAAGAGGCGCCCCAGCTCAGGCCTGAGGGGTGGCCGTGCATCATCGGTGTGACTGTAGGCTTGCCTGGTTGTCCCTCTTATCGACTGACAAAGATGAGCCGTAAAGGGGGAGGGCACTGGAGCGGCTGCTACACAAGAGAGGTGGACGTCAAGGGCATAGGGCTTGTTTTCTCGACATTTGGAGAAGGTGGAGAGATTCTCTTGGCGACGATAGGGTGTAGGACCCCCAAATAGCTTGAGCTAGTCTGTGGACCGTGTCATACGTTAATGGCGGTGGGAGGGGGTGGGGGTTTACGGTTGAGGCAACACACAGGACGGCGAGCAAGAAGAAACAGAAAGTAGATAAATTTCTGCCGAAAGTCTTACCGTACGCTGCCATTTGGAGTCGCCATCCACTTGGGGTCCTACACCCTGTCTTTATCATTCTCTTAACTGGCTGGCTTCGATGACAGCATTTCCCCCCCCCCTCAGCAGCACCAGCTGCCCAATGATTGAGGTCCTGACTGTAGCTCATGTGCACTTAAGGAGTCTCTTCCAGATCACACAGTTGCTTGATGGAGGGGAACCTATTTGATACATCAAGGCAAGGATTAATTGAATTGTAATCAGCTAAAGTTGCGGGCCTTTGAAATGTATGCCGTTAGCCTAACCCCCCTCCCCCCTGCAGATCATTCTTTTCGTCCGGTCTGACTTTGCTAACATAAACCACGTCCTACCCTTGCTTCAGCCTTCATCCTGCTCTCCTCGGTTAATCTGCGTCATCACGACAGCCTGCTGTCTGGCCAACTCCCACAGACTGCAACACAGCATCACCGCGACACAGACTGTGGCCATCTCACCTTCCCTACTGGAATGCCCCTCTTCCTTGCCAATCTTCCCAACTCTTCTCCACTCGCAGGTCCCCTGGGCCTAATTCGAGCCTCGGTTCACGTGGAATCTGTCGTTCTGCGCCGTGGCTTCCTGGTAAGTTTTTTGCCCTTTTTCCCTCAACGGTAGAATAATGCAGGCAGAAGTCGTCCTCACCCTCCTTCATCGCGCTTCTTTACGAAACTACAACAGACCTTCTAAGACTGGATTATTCATCTCGTATTCACAATTGAGACATGCTATAGAGCTCTCCTAGAGGTGCCATTCGGCGCTTTTCAGTCTGTGCTGGACTGCGATTTTTGTGTGTTAGACTGCCACTGCTACCTTGTATTGTTGACTCGACTGCATCAAATCTTCTGGATTGCTGATTCTGTGGGATCTGAAATCGTTCGACAGTGGAGTGAGCAGGCTGCTATAGTCGATAGAAGCTGGGTTTCGAGCTTCCACTTTGGTGGTGGTGGTGGTGGTGGTGGTGGTGGTGATTGCTATTAACTGCCTCTTCTTGCCTCTTCAGACCATTTTCGAGGAGTCTGGAGGCCTGGGTGTCTGGCAAAAGCGTTGGTGCAAGTTGCTGGCGGATCGCCTTCTGTACTGGTCTTACCCAGAGGACGAGGGCCGCGGCATTGAACACCTAGGACGAATCGACCTGTGTCATGTAGCCACGCCCGGGGCCGTGCCCGCCCCACGGAAGCTCTGTGTCCGCTCCAACGCCATCTACATGCGATCTATCTTCTCTGTAAACGCCCAATGGCTTTCCTCATCCACGGGACGCTCTAACTCGGCGACCAGCAGCGCAGATGGAGCCAGTCTCCTGTTCACGGCCTCCTCGGACTATCGGTGGCTGGAGCATAAGTAAGCCATATGAGACGATGATATTGTTCTCAAAATTGTGTTCGCAAGAAGCGGTCAATGCTCCACTTCTACGCATATGTCAGTTCTGCATTTTGAAGCTGGTTCGTCGGAAATTGTCTTTAGTTGCGCATAGTGACGGGTTGCAGCCACCCCTTACAACTCGCAGTGCTGCATTCCGAGCTGTTAAACAGGGCTTCCCCTCAATACCCGTTGTGCTTATGTCCTACCTCTTATCAGTGCTTGGACCGCCATGGTTTCATTTTAATTTATCAAAATCTAATGATGCCCCGGACTCCTCTCGCCCGCTGCACGATAAGAAGTGCAAGGTGAGAAAGCTCAAAAGTCTTATAAAATCGTTACTAACCGAGCTGATAGCTCAGGCTCTGTCGACTCATTCACCCCTTAGAGCTTCTTTGTGAACTGGTGCCCATAAACGCTCGGAATGAAGGCCTGACGATCGATCAATCATATGCAATCGCTGGCCAATCTCATAGAAAGCTGACCAAAATTCTGAATTGTCCTTTTGATTATGAAACAGTGCTTATGTAGGGTTGTTATGCTGATCATCTTGTAGTATAATCCCAAGATTTTCCAGTTTCGTCAGGTTGTGAGCTTTTGAATGGGCATCTCTCCGGTCCCCTGCAAAAACCACACTCGGCAAAAAATGACTACTTAAGTGGTATGAGTTCCCTCCTGTGATTTTCTATGCCTATACGCGTTTAAATATATTTTATTGAATGCCTGTACTCTTTCAGTAGCAAATTACGTCTCCAAATTTTATATTCAAGAGAGGGATTCTCTCGGTTTTAACAAGGCCGTAAAACGCCATTCTCACAGCATCGTATTTCTCCGTCTATTGCTACTGATTAGGCAGCATGCTACATGATCCGCATCCATTATAAAATGTAACGGGCTCCACCTGACGCCTGCTGGATAGCGTAGAAAACTATTTTATTTGAGGAGAACCTGAGGAGAATGAATTGCTCACCGGATCGGGGGACTTTTCTGGCTGACGTTTCGAAGAGCTGGTGTTCTTGGTAATGCAGGCCCTAAACACAGAGCCTCCCTCTCTCTCTCTCTCTCTCTCCCTCTCTCTCTCTCTCTCATAATCCCCTCTACCTTTAACTCCCCCATCTGCAGGCATCTGTTGTGTGCCGACACACCAATGGAGAGGCAGGCCTGGCTCGAGAGTCTGACCAAGTGCTTGGAGGTGCTGCAGAGTTGGATGCCGGAACACTTTGCCCGTCTCCAGCGCTACGATGCACGCCTACAGTTCTGCAACCCTGTCTCGGCGGCTCTGGCCTCTGGAATTGCACACAATCAGTCCTCCGCTGCGGGCTCAAGTGATCCCTAGCTCTCTGCCGTGGAGGGGCTCGGTCCGAGTAAATGTCAGTCCCAATGCCAGATCATCTTATTTAATGAAATTTAACTAAGAGCAGAGACATGAAGCCCTGGCTTGAGCCAGGGCGGCGGATTTTCTATTTTTTGCAATGGATTTGCGTGCGACACCCGCAGATCCAAACTTGCCTGACCCGAGGCCTCGGTTCGTAAAGTCGCGGTAATCACGCCATTTCCCGCATATATTGAGAGGCACGAATACCAATAAAAAAAATCAGAGTCACTGTTGCCGTCACCCGTAAACATCGATCACCCTAGAAGTCCAAGCTACTGACTTTCCAGACGCCGGTAACACAACTCACAAACGCCGAAGGTAGTATAGAATATGAGATGCGTAAAAATTACTGCGTATAAATGGCCAATTCCGTAGACGGGAGGTAGATACAAGTAGGGTCATGATACTCATGACTTTGTATAGGGGTTATACGTGTGACGCGAGACTGGGCTGTTTATCCAGTTATGTTGAGGCGAGAACTACAGCCGTTGTGCACTACAGTCTCGTATCCCCCAACCAGAGGTCGTGTAGACAAGGCTGGGAGGACAGCGTTTACTTTGGATGAAGCAAAGAAGCGGTTGCTCACTGGGACTCCAGCAAGCTATGCGTGTGTCTGGTGTGCATAGCCCAGACACGTGTCAAGGTCACGACAACTGGTCAGTCCGTGGGCACCGTGTTAACGCCGCCGAGGTGTCTGGCCTAAACCGTCGTATGACACGCGGCTGGCGCGTGCAACTGCTGATTCGCGTAGGCAGACATCGTCGGATATACCTGAGTGAGGCGGCGTGCCTGAACGGCTCGCAGCTCCATGACAGTAAGGAAAGACACAAACAAGGGACGTTAGCCGACTTGCAAACCAGCGCGGCCTCGGTTGATGCCAATCTCTTCCTGGCTGGAGGTTCTTCGGCTGCGAGGAGGACATATTACAAGCATCATACCACAATATTGCTCTTGTTTCCATTTTCTGATGCATCTCCTGCAATCGTCGGTTTCCTTATCTCATTCACAATGACAATCTAACATCCTCGGGTATTCTGTTAGGCTAACGAGAGCGCCAGCATTTTTTGCACCCTGACTCTCGACGTTTCCTCCGTCTTCGTTCAAGTCAATGCCTACAGTGTTTCGATCTATAGACTTGGCCATGTGTCCGTTGCGGTAAACACCAGCCATACTTTTTTGAGCCAATACGAGACTGGAGAATCCTGATTCGACTCAAAGACAATATATCAAATCGGGATACTCGTGGTGTTCATCAGTGTCGATAGAAGCCAACAGGCTAGTTCCAAGAGGCAGTCCAGTAGAAGAAGATGCGATCACTGGAACAAGAAGTTTTAATCATCTAACCTTGGTGGTTTTACTCAGTTCCGCCTCGGATTACGGCTCAGATTTGTACGCCTCCTGTACGAGTATTTACATCAAGTAGTCTTAAGACCTTAGGAATAATAGTGGCGCACTTCTGTCCCAAGCCGTGGTCCGACATACCGGTAAATTTCATTGCTAGGAAACGATCAAGACTCTCGGTCGAACTAGAATTGTGGACGCCTGGACTGGCCAGACGCGATAAGATAGATATTAAGAGCTCGGCTTAGTTGTGCGTCATTTAATGTATGGCAGACGCGGACGCAGCGACTAACAGTGCCAAACAGTCCGTCTACGCGTGCCACACACACAACCTGATCCCACTTTATGCGTGCCGAGCTGTTCTAAAGGAGATCTCGGATTTCAAAATAATTGAAAATCCCATAGACGAGATGTAGAAACAGATCAATTGCAGCCCTATCTTCAGTCTCCTTACCTCGCCAGTAGGAAACCTCCCAATCCACGAATGATATTACCCCAGCTTTATGTTGGTGAAGACTGGTGATTTGTCATCAGAACGAGGTTTTCAATACCTGCCTCGCTTTCCCCATCCATGTACCAGTCGGCTGTCAGAGACTGTTAACTAGTCGGTAAAGAATTTCTGCGTAGCGTGCCGCGCGCGGACTCAGCACAGCCTGGTAGGTGGCTGCCCTGAAACAGTCTGGCCACCATTCTGATCCCTTTCGACACAACCAGGTCTCTCCAGCTTCGTATGGACTGCAACCGCGTGTTTGCCGAGACGGAAAATACTGTAAGACAGAACAGACATATGGTCAAGTCGACAGTTGGAAATAGGATAGTGACTGACCTGGTTACAAGGACGGAGGAGACGTCCGGAATTCACAAAATGCCTGTCCTTTCGTCCACACAGCAAATGTCATAGGAGTTTGGATTATCATTTTGAACAAAATGAGGAGACCTGCGGAGTCAGAAGATTCACCGGAAAAAGGAAACAAGAGCAAGTCAGTGCTCCGACGATTTGGATGTGTGATTTTCGCAATCGTGGGAGTCATCAGCCAAATAGAAAGTCGGAATGAACCAAACAGCACTTGGTATTATAGTAGGTTGTATATATCTGAGGCACTTCGGTAGGACGTTCTCATCAAGGCACCTGTGCAGGGGCGCTCTACTGTCGTCATGGATAAGGCTGAGTACTGCAAAAAACTGGGCAACCTCTTGATGGACAAGGAAGCTTATGCGCCATCGACTGTCAGTAGGTTGTATGTATACAAAAGTGTGTGTGTGCCAAGTACGTTTCCAAACACCCAACCTGCGTTTTTCCAATGACATTTGTCAGGTAGGTGTTTTTATTTATCAAGTAACCGGACGATGCATGTTGTTTTCTAACTAGATTTGTTAGTCACAGGCCATGCATGTCTACCATATTTTGCTATTCTTACCAAATATTACAGACCTTATGCCCTAGTCAAAGCTATCACTTGGCTATGTTGATCAATACTTTAGTGCTACCGCACTGCTATTTCGAGTTTGGTGATTCGTGCTGATCGACAGTCCTTTACTGCGTATTAGGCGGCACCTGACCAATCCTCGTGGTTCTGTGTTAAGCTTGTATCGAACTTCTTTCTAGCAGCCTTACGTCGAAATCCTTCGGAATGTGAAGTAGGACTTAGGCAAACATCTTTTTGCTAGTATTTGATGAGCAAAGTGGGAAATACGCTCGAACTGGCACACTCGGGTCCATTTTCGTTTATCTCACAAAATTGGCAACAGCGGTGTTCTATCCCAAAACTGAAGCGCTCTTTTTGACCGCTGTGCGCGCTGACGGTTTTAATGCTTAACGGCAAATTCATGCTTTAGAGAGATGGAGTCGGTCCGGTTGGTATACTTTTATCAGTTTGTGAGAGCTTTGTACACGCCCTTCAGTGTTAACAGGCGTCTGTGTTGTTAAACTCGACCGTATCGCCCTGGAGAACCGTAGATTCGGGACATTCTGTGCTTAAGACCAGGCTTCAGAGCTCCACCCGTTATGACGCGATCCATTGCCTGTCTTACTACAATCGTTTTGCGTTGTTTGACTTTGTGCCTGACTCCTGCTCATGCCTGTTAGGTGCAGTGGCCCCCAGTCCTCACTTGGATCAGCCACGCGGGTAGTGGAGAATACTTAGGTGCTTGACTTTTGATCAAGCGTATGGCTTCGTAGTTCAGCGTGTACCCGTATCCTCTATTCGTCTGCGCCGCTGCGGCTTTTGGCTAGAAGTGGACCACATTGGCCCGCGACATGCGTTAGCCAAGCTGTCTCGGGTCTTCACAAGTCCCTTTCTGTTCTCTTACGCTTTAAACGGAGGTGTCGCGCCACTACACGCAGTTTAGTCTCCAGTCGACTATATTCAGCGTCATCCGTTGTATGGGAGTGGAGAGTTTGTGGGCCCTTTTCAGCTCCTACCCAGAGTTTAGTTTGTTCACGATAAATACCAATACGTGCGTTAAAAATATCACAACTCACTCACTTTCACAGTTTAGTAGGTTGTCAACCCGGAAGATAAGCCAGTCCTACCGAGGACTGCATTGACTTTTATGGCACTGATACGTGTGAATTTGCGGATGAGCGGGCATGT
>CACRXP010000359.1:137021-155485 GCA_902702965.1 Spirometra erinaceieuropaei | reverse complement strand
GAACGTGTGACGCGGCTGCCCCACCAAAAACAAACATGCTGCACCCACGTCGGTGCAGTTGTGTGCCTCGTCACTTAGGGCCGTTGATCCATCGGTTGAGCTTGTGTTTGCGCAGTCAGCTCACCACCGGAGAACGCCCACGCTGATGGCGGTGCTTTGAAACCCGTTGCGTGGATGGATTAAAATAACTGACTCCTCAAATGTTGCGGGTTAGGATTCTGCAGCAGCAGCTGAAGTTACCTGTCCCCACTGCGGGATTATGAACACATTCAGAAGCTCGCAGGCAAGTGGGCAATCCAGAAAATGTACTGTCTCATGTAATCAGCTTTGGGTAGACAAAGCGAAAGGTTAGAAGAGAATTAGGCGCATTGAGATTTCGCTGTTCTTCCTCAGAACCATCCCGGTGTCTTCCCAGCTTCTGTCGAAGTTTTAAAATGCCTGAAAGGTAGAGTTGCATTCATTCTCAAAACCCTGCTGAACTGTCTCCTGAATATCAAAAGCCTATCGTTTTGTAGAAGAAGGCTCTAACCTCAACTCGTAGGTGATCATTTGATCACTGTGCCTGTTCATCTTTGCATTGTTTTTTTTTGGCTACCGCAGAGCTATTTTAGTAGTACAAACGTAACCTCTCTTGGCGAAGTCTTTTCCGTCCGTTTGTTGTTGTATTAATCTGCGGAGTTACGGGCTCCTGTGTGCAGCGTATCGGCAGAAGTCTTGCGATCATTCTGCGTAAGAAAAACCTGTCTTAAAAGTAGGTTGCTACTAGTCTTTTTTGCCACTGTCGAACACCCACGTTCCTGTGGCCTAGGACCTTACCTAGTCATCCACCAACTGTCGTAGGCCAGAACCTTCACTTTCCGGCCTCCTAGATGTCCGCTGCCCTATATTATGAGTAATACAATAATAATACTACTAACATCACAGAATGGAACCTGTTTGCCGCATGGCTGCGTATCTGTTTTATCTCGCTGTCCTTCGTAGGCTTCCCTTTTAAGTAGGAAAGTACAGTTGGTTAGTTTCTATAGGTGTCTTCTGTTTCCTGTTTGCAAAAGGCTTCCCTAAACTACTATTAAATATAAATTTTAAGGGGGGAAACCCCGTGCATGTTTTGAAACACGTAATACGCTTTTTGTGAAATGTGGAAGCTCCCTATGCAACAAATGCCCTTCTTACTTGCCTTGGTCCAAACGAGTCCTCGTAGGAGAACGCTAAAACCCTCAGCAGTTCTGGCTAAAGCAGAGCCCTGAACTAGTGGCTGCACATGGGAACATCACTGCGACCTGATAAAGGAGCCTGCGCGAATTCACGACGGCCTTAGCGATAGCTATTTCGAGCGTTTATGCAACTGCACAGTCGGCGAGAGGTGAACATCCCTGTAATTTTGCCTTCAGGCGTCAGAGCCACTAAGTCCTGACCTGTTTGATCCGGACCCGAAGAAGACACGCGCCAGTTTTTGGTGCCGTAATCATCAGCGCTTTTTCGGCTGTCAAATGTGCACCCTGACTGGTCCTTCTTCTCAACTCATAGTTCTTTTTGCAGTAGCAAAACAAGCTGTTAGAGAGCGAAAGATAGACCGACGATCCAATCACTGTGCGAGTGAGCCAGAATTTCCACCAATCTCGGGGCACGTTAGACTGGCCCACACAGTAGCCTCTCTGTGCCAGAAAGTCTCTCCAGTTTCGCATTCGACTTTGCTGCAATCTTGTCGTCGGTGTGGGGTTCGCCTACTGTCGCCTAAGAAGTTGGAACAGAATATACCAAAAGCAACCCGTATACTGAACAAGGTCCTGTCGAGTTATAGGAATGTTGTCGGCTTGTGATGGTAAGCCCAAGATCCTCAGTGCAGACGTCAATGAACGAGACATTTCGGAGTTTCTCTACATTGTCTGCCAGGCGTACTCCGCCTACAAAGACCCCGAGGACATGTGCACTGCGATCAAGCAGCGATTGGACGAGCAGTTCGGAAAACCCTGGCATGTTGTCGTCGGGCAACCCTTTGGCGGGTAACTCTTTTCCTGTTCCTAGTAACACCTTAGTGCCTTCATTGAGTATATGAATGATGTTAGGAGCGCCCCCTAACACTGTATATTCCCGATCGAAAACCGACAGGGCAACGGGCTCGTGGCCCGGTGAGTAGAGGCGTTGACTTCTAAACCAACAGGTGGCGAGTTCGAGGCTCGGGTGTTCCACACTTCGGGCATGGGTATGGCTGGCTGACGACGGCTAATAAGCCAGAAATGGCCATTCCAGTCTCCCTTGTCTTTGTCGGTAATATCATTCTGCCTAAAGAAACTATTTGAGCCGAGGCACAGCTGGACATTTTTGGTGTGAGTTTTCTACCGATACACGAAACATACATGTGACTAACTTTTATCCCGTCTACCTGCACGAATCAATACTCCTACCCACTTTTTAATGGGGCATTGGTATGTTGGACCGACCGATGCACTATGGGGGAAATGAGTAGGATGACCCAATAAGACCCCCTGTAGTGTTACCAGGGCCGATCTGCTGGTGGTAGACGACCTTTCGTCGAAGAATCTAAGCAAGGTAGATGTCATTCTTGCTGCCATTGCGGGAGCCTGCGGGTTGGAAGGTCCACTTGTGTTTTCTTTCCCGTCGGTAGAGTATCATGACGAGGCCAGTACTGCTTTTTTCATATATTTCTTATAAGCGCTTGATGTGAAAGGGGTTTGGTCGGACACGGCATTATTAGCTTCCCCTACTGCATGCGGTCTTGCGCTCAATTCCAAGATTTTCCTATTCTCGTGTCCGCTAACCCCTCTTGGAGTTTAGGTCAGAACACCTGTAATGCGGAGAGGTCCCGTACCCATCCTGGAGTTTTACTCAATGGCAGTAAATTCCTCAATTTTCCGCTTGAAAGTGTACTGTTGATATACAGTGGATGTTCTACCTCATGAGATGTTAACCGAAATCCCAAAATTTATTTTCGATTCAAAAAGATTACTTGAGTAGGCTTGTAATATTAATTATCTTTCAGCATAATCGTAAGGTAGTTTAGTTACGCCAGGATGTCGGCATGTCAATTCTACAAATTCTGCATTCTGTACAATTGACTACTCAAATGAAATGAATTTTCATCCGTTATTTTCGATGCTCTTATAAATTCAAATACATTATATAGAAAACATGCATATAGGTATTCCCTCTTTGTCTCATCCGGTAGCAAATTACGTCTTCAACTTTTTTTTACTGAGAGAGTATATTTAGACTTTAAAAATGTATAATTGTGAATGTAGAATTCTTGGTAAATTGAGTCGCACGTATAAGCAAAAACAGATTTCGGTGTATATACGGCACTATTGATAGAATAAGGTAATGATAAAAAAAAACGTACAAACCTCAACAATGAATACCCTAGACAAAGAATTCGTTTGTTACTATTCGAGCAAGTCGAATTTTCAGCTCAAGGTCAGAATACAAAAACTAGTTAATTAAAAGAACGCCGATCGCGCTCGGAAGAGGGTTACAAAAAGGGGGAAGGGGAATGTCAGCAGGGGTCAGATGTGGAAGCACTTGCGAGGAGGACGTCGAGAATTCCAAGCGTTGACTAACTAGATACAACAATGAGATTTTTTAAGATCATGAGATGTCCGTCCATATGGCATCGACCAGCACGTCCATTAATGCTACTTTTAACGTATACAACCTGATCTATATCCATTACACAGTCTACGAACCGCATGACATCTTCCTAACGGTGTATAAGCGTGTGATATTCCTTTGACAGAATGTGTACAACATGTAATTTGGAAACCCCGAACTCAGGTGTAACGGCAGACGGAGTGTAAAATTACTCGGTAATCGAAGAACTTTTTGCAAGCCGGAAATTTAAAGACGTAATTTACTCCAAATGAGACAAAGGATGAATGTTTATGTGCATGCTTTCTACCTAATATATTTGAATCTATAAGGGCATCTAAAATGACTACCTAAGTAATCATTTTCAGGGTGTAGATTTTGCACGCGGCTGAAAGGAAGGTAGTTCAGCACATTTGAAACTGTTGCTCGATAATTCATAGCACAGCCCGACTTAAGTAATTTTTTTTCGAACCGAAAGCATATCCCAGAATTTCGGTCAAAACTTCATCAGATAGCACATCCACTATATGTGTGTGGAACAGGTTTTCGCCTTCACCACTACACGGTGATACACCAGCATTTCAATAAAGGCACTTTCAGACAGCTTTGCGGAATGCGCCATTCCTGCTGTTTTTGATTTTTGTGGAACTATCTGATTTATTTAGTCGCATACATCGTCTGAGAAACATTTTTCTAGAGCACTGTGCGCGCAGTAAATTCTTGGTTTACACATCCAAAGGTGGATAACATGCTTTGATTACCTTTGGAAGGCTACACGAATGTCCTTTTCGGGCTTATTCGTTATTGCCAGCCATCGGTGCTCTCAAGTCCGGACCATTAAGACCCGAGATCTTAACCTCATGCTCAGCCATTCCCACCACGGGGTCACGCTCTCTTACCTGTGGTGAAGAATTTTCCAACTGACTTAGACGCTTATGCATCCTACCGGAAGGCCATCGTCCCCTTCCCCCTGGAGCCCCGATCCCGGAGGTGGCACTCGAATTTGAGTGGCGGTGAGCAAATAATAGCCCAAAAAGTGTCGTCGACAAAACTCAGGGTGGTTACAATGGCTGTTGCTGTCTTGTTGCGTAATCAGCCAGACAGGCCGCAACCACATGTTGGAACTCTGGACCGCGGTTGCATTTGAACATTACAGCTAAATTATGAACTCTTCTTAACTGGGGTGGGGTGGTTTAATTTTGTCAAACCCGACAGCCTGTGACAGTCAAACGCATCCAGAGCCCAGAAAGTGCAGTTGCCTCACGTGAAATTTTCGGGTGTTAAAAACATTATCGGAAGAAAGCTGCCGTTGTAGCTAGCACATCTTTCGACAGCTGGAATGTAGATCCTTAGGTTTATTACTAAATTATAATTTTTTGCAAGACAGCTATCTACCAGAATTTTTTAAATCATGGGACGTAATAGACCCTAAGTGGCATGAAGGTCGTATGGAAGGGACTTGTCACGTTCTGTTGCGATTTTTATTTGAAGCCCCAAGTTGAGTGCCACTAAAATCGGGCGAATATTTGCGTAATGTTCCCGCCTGCACACCTAGAAGCTTGTAATGGGCTTCGTTCATAAAAAAATAGTTTCACATTGCTTGCAGCACCTTTATTACTCAGACGCACATCTTTCGCCGGTTTTTTGTGACTGCATGCTGCAATCGCAAGTCGTCCCGTTACGCAGACATGGCCTTGTTTCGACAGACGCTATAATAGAGAGGTCCTGTGGTTGTGAGAGCCCGGGTCCCAACGAGACGCATCACTCTCAATTGGACATCTCTACAGCTTCGTAATCAAATGCTTGCATCAGGACACACACAGATACTGACGACAATCAAAAGCCAGGCCCCGGAAATCCTTCTGTTTCTTGTTCCACATTAAGGCCGTTTCTATGCGCACGGCAATGTCCCTCAGCGGGGGTTTCTGGGAAGCGGTTTGGGGATGACTATCCATCGCTTACTCATGCTACTCAACGGGTTGACTACCACTTTAGGCCTGTGGTCCTGAGCAGACCCGAACATACTCATCCATGTGGCTTTGACTGTGTACAAGTACCCAGGGAGCCGATTGTAGAATGGCGGGGGGGGACGGTATAATGGAAGCGTGGCAATCCGACGTGAAAAATTTGACACTGGCCGTTTTTTCCACTTTTCTTAAAAACACTGATAATTCCTATGCTGCAAACGAAAAAAAACTTGCTCTCCTGATTGCATTATAGCTGTTCCTGCTATCTTTACGCATTTCTACGCCACGTCCCACGATTACGAATGCAAAAAATGGATCATATAAATACTGACATATTGCACAAACTCTGCATGTTTTGCCTGTTCCGTTTCTAATTTATGCACAAGCAGATACCGTACAGCGCAAAACGTGTTGAAAATTTAAAATGGTCATTCAATTGTGATAATTTTGACAGTCACTCATAATGCATTCGCGAAGGGCGCGACAGTATCGGCACGTTAACACAAAGGATTGTAAGTAGGCGTTATTACTACACATCAGGGCCAGGAATGGCACAGGTTTGCAAATCTGGCTGTTCTAAAAATAACCTGCGTTAGTCTCACAAAGAATCAATTTTCATCTGCGACAAATCCTGTTTGGTAAAACTCTCCAAGCAAAATTTGTCTCCTCTTAAATAGAAACATATTCAGACGCGCAAACTAAGTCTAGTACTTAGGAAATTGCCCGAGTATTGGGTGACGTAGATTCCCCCTAAAACTCTTGTGAATTTTGCGTGATCAAACTACTTAGACGCATAGGCCATACGAAAAACAATTTGCGAAAAATGCTGAGTGCATAAGCAAAATGTACGTCATTTTAGGCGCCTGAAAGTGTCATATCAGTTAACACCATCACGAAAAACACATCGAAGATTGGAATGGCCATTTCTGGCTTATTGGTCGTCGTCAACCAGTCATACCCAACCCCGAAGTGTGAAACACCCGAGGCTTGATCCCACAAACTGTTGGTTAGACGTCCAACGCCCCGAACCACTGAGCCACGGGCTCGTTGTCCTGTCGGCTGTGATCGAGTATGTTAACAATCGTAGGGGAGCGCTGATCAATTGCGTTATGGAACTCAATCGTCCCGTTGTGCCTTGCGGCTCTCTCTCGAGCTCCGTCAGTAGCCGCACAGCAGCTCGTAATATAGACATTACCACATTGCTTCCATTTGCATTATGTTTGCCTACTTTTAGGCTCCGTTCTCAGTTTACGAATGCACAAAATAATGACCTTATAAATACTGACATATTGCAAAAATAGTGAATGTTTTGCTTGTTACGTTTCCAAATGACGTATAAGTAAAAACCGTACAGCGCAGAGAGCGTCTTTCCGTATGTTCAAAATTAAAATTACCATTCTATGATGGTTATTTTCACGATCACTCATAACGTATTTGCAAATGGCGAGACAATATCGGCAGAAATTTTTACTGCACTCCAGAGCACAGATTTGCAAATCCGATTTCTAAAAATCGACAAAACCTCTGGTTTCCCAAAAATAACCTGTTTATTCGCAATCTGGTCTTTAGGGTTATTCTCCTAAACAAGCTGTTTGGTAAGATAGTCGAAGCTAAATTACTCTTCTCTCGATGAAAAATACTCCAGGGTGCTCGAACAAAGTCTGGGGACAGCTATTAATGTAGGATTTTGCCCGAATATAGGGTAACGTAGATTTCCGCCCAGGTCTATAATCAGTTTGACTGTCAAAATTACTCATACGCATATTATACACGAGAAAAGGACATTTCTGGAAGAGACTGGAAGAATAAACAAAGTGCACAGCGTTTTCGGCGATGGAAAATTTTATTAGTCCCCGTCATCGTGTTTACACAATAGGATGTTTGTTTTTCATCTAGTTCTCCATCTCTCTCTCTCTCCTCTTTAGGCATTTCGACCACGATCCAGGCTGTTACGCCTACATCCAGTACAGGGAGCTTTCCTTCCTCATGTTCCGATTTGGCTAGACCTTACCTTGTGAAACTATCATCCTTCATATAAATTGTTTTTGTACAACCACAAGCGGCCATTTCCCTGGTCCTCAGATTTGTATTCCACCTGCTTATTGTCTCCATTTAATAAATTGCTCCTTCATTTTCCTCCTAGACTTTGATACTCATTCGTCATGTGCTTTTTTTACCACTGAGCTCAATTTCACTGCGATCGTCTTGAATCATGTGCTATAGGACAGGAAATACTACTTAATCAGGGTATGATGCGCCATTTCTGATCTGAAAATCTGTCGTGAAATCTTCACGGGCACTTTGAAATGCGTTTCCACCCAGGTAGGAGTATCCAAGTTGAGTCGTTATACTGATTATCCTGCGGCATAATCCAAAGGTGTTGCAGTCACGCCGGGGTTCCGACCTCTGGATGCGCTTCTTGTCGGCCGCGCGCGAAAACCACGCTTGACAAGAATGGCCGCTCAGGTAGTATGCACTTTCTCCATTGGTTTCCTATGCCCTTATCAATTCAAGTTTTATTGTAAGACGCGATCGTATCTGCCCCTTACGAAGCATACAGCATGGCCCATACCTGTTCCATAATCGCAAGATTTCTATATGGTATCATCCTAATAGTGCAGATGCATGAGTGATTTTTCTTTCATTGAAAGTCTGCAACATGTCCGAGGGCCTTGAGCGCAGGTTTTGCGAGAGGTTGGATTTAAAGTAATTCGGCAATTAGAAAACCTGGAATCCGGAGGGTGCACTCAATTCGAGCATAGCATTTAAAGAAGACCTGGTTGACTACGAAAAAAACTGAAATAAAAGATATTAGGCACGCTTTCCATAAAATAACTTTTGAATTTAGGAGACAACGCAGATCAATGGAGAAATGCACGCTACTCATGCGATATCTTGCAGGCGGCCGAAAAGGGGCCTACTCCCGTCCTGACTAAAAATATTGGGACTATACTACACGATAATGAACCTTACAACCCCACTTAGGTGCTGTAACGTTTCTGATTCTATCGCGAATTTCTGCGGACACGCTTACTCAGTTGGTTTGCGCGGTTCATTTTATACACGGGACGTTACTGGCCATGCTTTTACTTAAATATTATTGTTACGATGTCTGGGCTGAGAGCCAGGCTGCAATGGCTCCGTCACAACGTGACTTAGGGCACTCTCGGCCGGGATAGCCGCTATTTGTTGGTTAAAATCGTGGTCATTTGCTGTGTTTACCAGAGGGTGTGGAGCGGAGCGCCAAGTTGCAGACTTGACCGTGCCATCCACCTGCGTCCTTTATCGCTTCTGGTCTTCATGACTGTCTGGGCACCGGATCCAGGTGAGGGAGGAAGACGGAGTGAGGTAGATGCTGTGCGTATCCAAATTCACTACAGACATCTCACCGTCCCTGCTCTAATCTTTCCGTGGAGCACACGGTGGACATCGTCGACAACGACGGTCGAACTGTCATTACAATGTGTACTGTATTATCTATTAAATAAAACTCATACGCAACACGTGCGCCGCGTGACCTAACTCTTGAAATGTGTCGAAATTCACGAATTACTGCTGATCACTCGCAAGCCGACACCAATGCATGAGCCCACATTTATGTTGGTAAATAAAAACTTTGGGGGAATTAAAAAGACGATAAGCGTTGAGGGTAGTGTTACGTTGTTTAAAAATACCAAGTTTTTTGAAAAGTGGGAAATCCCGAAAACGTCGAAAATTGTTTTAATTGTGTAAACTTCAGTTTTCGATGTACAGGAAGCCTGTCTATGACAGTATAGATAGAATAACCTCTAAAAATTATCTCTTAGTGAAGTTTACAATTAAATATCCATTAAGAAATAGTGTGATTTCATGCATGGCAGTTTGTCAACAACCTAACGTATTATATAAGTGGTGTGTTTATATTCAAGTTTTAAACGAATCTTACCTGACCTCGGAAAGAATATGAGGGGTTAATCCCGCATTAGTGTGCAGTGAACGTTTATAAGAGTATAGAAAGGTTTATAAGGGCTTAAAATGCAAAAAACAACCATAAAGCGTATCGTTTTTATTTCTTGGATCTTCACTTCTCGCGGGGATTTCTGGAACACGACCTCCACGGTCAAGGAGGGATCACTGTAATTTTCCCTAGTCGGGAACACATTTCAGTATTTCGAGAAAAATTTCCTTGTACGACAACTACTTTGTTTGTCACTGGCTTTTCAAATGACAAACCGGAGTCAACGACTAAAAAAGTAAGAACGAGGTATTATTTTCCCGTATAATTATTTTACGGAAAAGCTTACTCCTTTGGGTGCCGAAATTTATATCAGGGAATATTTTCATTCTAAAAAATTACAACTTAGACACGATCGTTTAGTTGTACTTATGTCGGCAAGTCCAGGGTTTTTTAAAATTAGTTATTCCCCTCGCTGCGGTAATTACGTGGATACCACTGCTCGGAGGCTACGACCGACTCCGCATCGGTATCGTGAAACGACCGATGCCGGATCTACTACATAATTGTGTGCTTTCTCACTGGTGGTGTCGACAAAAGTGGCCTACAGCTTTCTCGATCGGTCAGGTCTCCTTGTTTCTATATACCGCGGTTCACATTGTCAATCCTTTCTTTCCAGCGGCTAGCCCAGCTGTATCGATGAATGCCTCCGCAGGGCCCGGCATGCATTTCGGATTATGAATTTGTAGCGGTCAAGGATGGCACACATCGAGGTAGCGAAACACTGGGAAGAGATCCTGGCTAAGATCGATCAGAATGGAGCTGCTAACATGTGGCAATGTTCATCCATACTCAGTGGAAGAAGAAACGTTAAATAGGCTATAAGTTATAATTGGAAGAACCGGGAACTGGGAATACTTACAGCGAGTGGCCGATCGCATGAGATGTTGGCTGGAATTCTGAAATGCATTTTTGATTAGGAAGGATTACTTAGGCGCGGTCGTAATAATAATTATCTTGCGGCATAATGCTGTAATATTTTTGACTCGGCAGGATGCCAGCTTTTGAAGACATTGCTTTTCAATCTCCTGTAGAAACTACACCTGGCAAAAAATGACTACTTAAGTAGCATGCATTTTACCCATTGATTTTTGATCGTATTGCAAATCCAAATATATTTTATGTTAACCATGAACAAAATATGCTTTCTTTCAGTCATGTGATAGAGAATCACGTCATCTTTATATTCTACACTCGAATAAGGTGTATAATTAGGTTTTGAAATAGTTCCTAATTATGAGATTTTTTAAGACCGGGCAATATCCATTAATATAGCATCGTACATGTCCGTTTACCACTGCTCCTCATGAAACGTACATTACAGTCCGCATCCATTGCAAAATTTTATGGACTCTATATTGTACCTTTTTAAAGGCATAGAATTATAAGCTATTTTCTTTACGCGGAATGCATGCATCTTGTAGAGCAAAATCATTAAACGCTAATGCGACGACTGATCAGGCTCCAAATTATTCGGGAATTAGAAAACTTTTTTAAAACCTAATTATACTCCTTTTTCGAGTATAAAATATGAGGTTGACGTGATTATCTATCAAACGAGCAAAAAATGTTTTGCACATGTTTTTAATAAAATATACTTGAATTTATAAGGCCATCTAAAATCAGCGTGAAAAATGCATGCTATCTGTGTAGTCATTTTCAACCGAGTTCGGTTTCTACAGGAGATTTAAAAGCTGTGTATTCAAAAGCCGACATCGTGCCAAGTCGGAAATATTATAGGATTATGCCTTAAGATAATCAGTGTTACAACAGCGCCTGAGAGATCCTTACTAATAGAAAATGCATTTCATAATTTCAGCCAACATTTCATGAGTAGTTATTGTACAAACGGGACGAGTTACAGCAGGGGAGTAACCTGCCTGGATGATGAAGCGATGCTGGAATGCCGGTTAAATAAACGGTGGGGAACGCAGCGCTACGGGCAACTGCAGGGGAGGCGCCGATCTTGAGAGGGCGAGAGAGCGTACGATGCGAGCGTTGCGGGAAGAGGGTCGGCGGTAGAGCGGGGAAAGAGCACCGGACGTTTTCACTGACACGCAGTTACGCCATCTCCATTCTAGATCCGCGCGCCAAAAGTGTCTCTTCATTCAAACAATCCCATACAGATCGTGGTGCGTTACAAACGGCTTATCCTAATCGCAGCCAATACGTCTCACCGAAGGACGAAGGTGCAGGATAAACTTATCTGTCTTGGATCTGATCCAGTCTTGGAACTGTCAGTTTTGCAGATGCAATTTATATGCTCATCCTCGAGGTGCCCTCAACTGCTTTGTCAACACGATACCCGAGTCCAGTCTCTTGTCGTTCAAACGCAGGTTTCTGCTCAAATATGTGTTTCTGTAATTAAATTTCAAATAACGTTCAGAGAAACGGCGGTATTAGCCATGTTTGAGTCAAAATAACCAAGACCGTCTGCCCGTCCATAGTCTGCATACATCCTACATGCCTGCCTCGTGATCCTCAATGTCTTCATCGGCGTCTCCAGAGTGCTCAGAAATGGAGCTATCAGTACGGTCTTGGCGTCTGAGCATCCGGTTAGACAAGCGACTCAGAAGAGATTCGTCTGATCGACCTCCCGACGACTGAGGTCTTAGCCATTGAGTATCGTTTTCACTCACAGTTAACGTTTTCGGGTGTTGACTGCTCAACCAAGTCAATGCTATCAATCCTGTCTTCTTTTGTCGCCATTTACTCATTTATCCCTGCTCGTCCATCGTACCCTACGCCGTCATTGTCGGGAAGGCAAGGTCAGTGACTCAATAAAGCATTAATAGTTCTACTCTTGAAAAAATGGTAAAAAAATTAAATCTGAAGTTACGTCGACGTGACGTTTGCGTATCCAGTAAGACTGTCACATCGGTCTGCAGTTGCGCACACTGTACCTCAACATACGGCGCAACGGAAGTGCTTTATTTCTATCCAATGACTGGCAGCATGCTTCTGAAATATGAAACGGTGTTTGAGCAGTCTTGATCGACTTGTAGAAAGGTTTCAGCAGGCCCGTAGGCAGCTTCAGAGCTGCCTTCTTGGGCTCTGGTCCGTCGATTTGCGAGCGGCCGATTCCCTAGGGCATGAGAAAGAGGACTCCGGTGGATAATTCCCACTTAGGCGTTTCTGTTACCGAGTGTGTAGTCCACTTGAATCCTGTCAATTCTGAAGTCGATTTCCGTCCTTCCTTCTACAAGCAGGGTTCGCGTTACGCACAAATATCTACGATTGACGTGCCAGAACAGATGTAACGTTAGGGGCTGCATATTTTGTGCATTAGCGAGTTCCCAACTACCAACCAGTTTTTGTAAGGCTATCTCTCTTAGCACTTGTGGTACGCGTTTAACGGACGCCACGTAAGACCGGCTTACTCCCCAGTCGACAGTAGTCAGACGTCTACGTCGCATGAAGGAGGGAAAAGTGGGTGTGGGCTTGATCCAGCTCAATTCCGTAGCTTGGGGTTCTTACAATAAACAAGCAGACATGTTTAAAAATTACTACGACGCGCCAACTGTCATGGCTTAGAAGGTTGCCGACTGATGAGGTAACTCAGCCCTACTGGGAAATGAAGGTCTTTCTCAATGCCTTTTGCATGGTCCCCATGTTTTAGAAATCGCAGATCACCTGTCTGAAGACGCTTCTGAGAGATTTCACGAACCAGTAGTCGTGCAGTACGCATTCGAATAATTTTAGCCCATCAACCATGGACTCTGTCCCCAATCTTGAATATTCTTGACTCTGGTGCCGTTGGAACGTGGTCTGTGTTAAGAGACTGAGTGAGATAGCATTAGTCCAAGTCTGCCTCAGCAGGCGAGCTAAAAATAATGATCTAATAAACAATGCACATCGTCTAAATGAGTGTAACATCGGCTTCCCATAATCAAATCTTCTGCCAAACGGGCCAGGAGTTTAGTAACCTTAATGGATGTCAACTACAAGAACGAAAATAAAACACATGCGGCATGTTTCAGACTTCTCCAGAAAGTCTTGGAGATGGACAATGAGATAAAAGACCTAAAAATAGAGATGGAGAAGTTGACGAAACTTCCTCGCCATTCACCCGTAAAGAGAAAGTCGGCGATGTCAGACCCTCAGAAAACAAAGAGAACATATTCAAGCACAGTCTCATTAACTGGATCAGCCGCCAAGGAAGAAGACTGCCCATCTAAGGAAGAAACCACAACTGACAACCGACCTCTTGTGCAAGAAAAGAACGACAGAGGGAGATCTCAGGAAACGCAGAAGCGCCCCGGGGCATCCCGAAAAGAAAAAGCAGGTCAGACTATTCGTACGAGAGAGCAGAGTCCACACACAATGCCAGAAAATACCACACTGCCGAAGGATGTATCGCACGACTCGGTTGGTGAGGAACCTTGTGGTAGCTACGCCATCACAGCTATCTCAGAGTCAAACGATGACAACGGAAATTGGCGAAATTCTGAACGTGCGTGTAAAAATAAATGTAGGAGCTCTCTTCCAAACAGACATCTCTACCGAAAACGAAACATCGTCATAAAGGGAGCTCCTGAGTCCAATACTTCGACTGCAAAAGAAAGAATCGAACACGATCTCAACCTCTTTCAAACATATTCAAATGCCGTCCTTCAGGACGGAGAATGTGTTACCTTGGCACGAAGCTTTCCGTCTAGGAAACGCAGATGCGTCGCGTGCTTTACCAAGGCCTCTTAAAATTATTCTTGCAAATGAAGCCCAGGCCTCACATCTCCTAGAAGGGAGAATGGCCCTTCGTCATTCGCATAAGGAAGTGTTTTTTTCAGCCGGATGCCGAACCGACAGAAAGACACAAGATGAGGGAGCTCTGGACAGAACTGAAAAGAAGGACAGAAGAGGGGGAGAAGGGGTTGAAAATAAAGGAAGGCAAGATAATACAGATCCAACGATCGTTCCTGTGGCTAACCCCCTTTGTAATCAGGGCCAGTTCCCCCCGAGAAGACGGACACTAAAGGTGCTGTATTCGAATGTGCAGAGCCTGTTTAACAAGATGGATGAACTCAGAACTCTGATCGACGAGCACACGCCAGATATCATCGGCTTGACAGAAACATGGCTTTCTGAAGCTATTGGAGATCATGAGGTATCCCTCAGTGGCTACAAACTGTTCAGAAGAGACAGGAGAAGCCGAGGAGGAGGGGTCGCTGTCTATGTTAGCTACAACCTAACCGCGGTCCCTGAGCATAATTCAACAACAACAGCGGAATTGGAATTCTTATCTTTAACTATCTCCACTAAATACGCCAGGTCGCTGGCGTTTGCAGTTGTGTATCGTCCCCCAAACCAGATTTCCGAACACGATAGCCTTCTCCTAAGGGAACTGAACAAGACCTACCCGAACAGAGACGTCCTTATTGTCGGGGACTTTAACGCCCCCAATATCGACTGGCAAGCTTGGACGGTTTCGGGTCCATCGAACACATTCGGACAACATTTGCTTGAATTGGCAGCAGAAAAACTCCTTTTCCAGAATGTAACCCTCCGAACACGTGTTAGGGAAGGGCAACGTTCAAATTGCCTCGACCTGGTGCTCACTCGAGATGAGGAGAGTGTGCTGGATATACAAGATCTCCCGCCAATGGGTGCTAGTGATCATATTGTGATGCTCTTCGAGTATTCCATGTTCTCCCAGCCTAATTCACCTGAACAATTACAAGCAAATATCTGGAAGGGGGATTTTTCTAGCATGCGAACACAAGTCTCAGCAATACCGTGGACAACTACATTGCAGGGAACAGTTAATGACTATTGGAGTACGTTCAGCTCACTGGTCAAAAGAATCGTTGATCTAAACTGTCCACTGAAACGAAAGAAAACAACCAACCGTCCACCGTGGATAAACCGGAAACTTCAAACCGCATTTTAGAGGAGAAATAAATTGTGGAGACGCTATCGACAAACAGACTGTTCTGAAGAACTGAAGGAATACAAGCGATAGCGGAATGCGTGCAAACGCGAGGCTCATAGACTTCGAAGCAACTATGAGCTGCGCATATTACAAAATTCCTTGGAGCATCCTAAAATCCTCTATAGTTACATACGTAATGGACAGAGCAATCGTGAACCGATTCCAGCGCTAAGATCCCAAAACGGAGTAATTGAGGCAGATGACCACCCGAAAGCATCAGCCATCTCCAATTTCTTTCAGTCGGTATTCACTCATGACACAAACCCTCCTGCCATGCCTTACGTAAACCAACGACCAAATCCTTCCTGGCCAGCACTGGAAGACAATCCTTTCTTCTCACCCACGTTGATAAGGACCGAACTACGCCGGCTGAAACCTGCCAAATCACCTGGTCCAGCTGGAAGTCATCCACTTTTCCTCCGAGAATTAGCTGATGTACTCTGTGAGCCGGTGTCCATGATATTTCGGAAGTCCATGGACGAAGGCGAACTGCCGGGGGAATGGAAAACGGCCCATATTTCTCCAATCTATAAACGAGGATCCAGGCTGGAACCTGAAAACTACCGCCCGGTTAGTTTAACCTGCATTCTATGCAAGGTCATGAAACGACTTATTAAAGGGCATTTAATGTCGTATCTGGAGCTGAGGGGCCTGTTATGTGCTGCTCAGCACGGATTTCGTCGTGGTCACTCCTGTCTTACAAGCAGTCTTTACTCTCAGGAAAAGTGGACAAGAGCCATAGATCAGGGCCGTCCAGCGGACGTCATCTTCTTTGACTTTAACAAGGCGTTTGATAGCGTTCCTCATGGACGAATCCTAGAGAAGATTTGGAGTACAGGGCAGCATTTTTAATTGGATTAAAAGTTTCCTGTCATGCAGGCTCCAAAAAGTCATCGTTGGTGCCACTGCATCCGAATGGGTGCCAGTAAAAAGCGGCGTTCCGCAGGGTTCAGTCTTGGGTCCTCTCCTCTTCCTCATCCATATAAGTGACTGTCCTGCGGACCTTGAATGCGATGGCATCATGTTTGCAGATGATATAAAGATCTGGAAAACAATCAGCTGCGTTGACGACGCGCAGAAGCTACAGGAAGATGCTAAGAAGCTGGCTGCTAATAATAAGCTGGATGCTAATAAGCAAGTGACTTTTAGTGTTTAACGTATCCAAGTGTGTAGTCTTGCGACTAGAATCTGGACGGAGGTGCTTCCCAAAACATCAGTACACCATAAATGGGGTTACACTAAGAGAAGTGGACACGCACAAAAGCCTAGGTGGCTGGACATGCTCAAACTTGCTGCCCTCTCAGCACTGCAAAAGAGTCGTCTAAAAGGCAACCAGCATCATGCACTGGATTAGGCATGCCTTCGAAATCTTTCCTCCAGAACTCTTCTCACAGATATTCGGCACGTTCGTCAGACCGCATTTGAAATACGGAATGCCATCATGGATGCCCTGGATGAAGAAAGACAGTGATGCCATACAGCAGGTGCAACGACGGGCCACAAAACTGGTGGACGGTCTCAGGACTCTGTCATACCCAGAAAGACTGATCCAGTTAAATTTGTTCCGCCTATCCTATAGACGAATGAGGTGTGACCTGTTATGGACAATCCGCATTATCCACGGACATCAATGTTCGTTGAAAACTGACGAATTCTTTGAATTCACGACCACGAGTCACCTGCGCGGTCACCCGTACAAAGTCAAGCGGGAGCGTACAAGCCTAGACAATCGGAAGTTCTCTTTCAGCCAGCGTGTTGTTCGACCATGGAACTCACTCCCAAGTGAAATAGTGACATCTGATATAATCGCTATATTCAAAAGGCAGCTGGATTGTTTGATCTTTGATAAACGACGACTTTCACAAAAGGACTGTCCGCGGCCAGCCATAAATTTCATTTCTTGACTTCATCCCTACCTAACACATCCCCGACTTTTAAGGAAATGTCTCCTCTCAAACTATACAAATGACTGCACTTTATGCTGATTGTATATAACTGCACTTAAAATTTCATATGTACACTGAGAAGACCGCCTGCCGCACCCTTCGCAGTCCCGCACTGTGAAAAAGTTTTCCGTGAATAAATATGTTACTGACAAAAGTTTAGTAAGAGGTACATTTAACATTTATACTTTATGTATCGTTTTCAATAGGGTCATCAAGGGCATTGCCTATTACCCTAAAAAATACACTACACTAAACTTGTTCATCCACCTGTTACGGGCAAGGGGATTCTATCGACTCCTCGTCTGCCTTTTCAGTAATGCAGATCTGAGCTATGTTGTGGGCCGTCTGTTGGCGACCGAAGCTCTAGCGTTCTTGTGTTCGTTTCAAACATGATCTGGAGAAGTAATTTTTCGATAAATTTTCCTCTGGGTAGTACGTATGCAGCCGGGTGAACTGCGTAGGTCCGCATGCCGCTTAGAGGATGATGGCGGAGGCTGGGATACTGTTCTCGAAAAACCAATAAGTTGGAGCAATTTTTCTGCGTCGGGTCACGTGCGAGCACTTGTTGGTAATATTTGGGTGCTGGGCACAGAAAAAGCTTTATGGGCCTTTCTGCCTACGCAAATGTGCCTCCTACTCAGATATTTTTAGTTACTCTGAAATCCTGTTGACTACGTGGAAACCTCGTCGATGCCACTTTATTTAATATTGCTCTTCGTCTCGCATCTTTTCAACCTGTCTACTTGGCGTTTCCAGTGAAGTTGGAGAGTGAGTGAGTATGTACACACTGGCGTAGTCCTTTTCGACATCTCCTCCCCGCCTTCGATTCCCAGAAATAAGTGTTTTGAGAACAGCAGCAGTAGTTTAGATGCCGGGTCAGTGCGGCACTACGGCTTGACAACGAGGCTCCTCCTCATGCAGTAAGCTCGTGGGATAGGTTAATGATAAATCTGTTGAGTCAAGATGGGTCGACAACTTGAGGTTCCTCAAACTAAAGAGCAGGGAAGACAGAGTAAACTGGAAAA
>CACRXP010000359.1:118259-133554 GCA_902702965.1 Spirometra erinaceieuropaei | reverse complement strand
GGTACTGTATGCTTTGTCGCCTTTGGCTTCTTCAAATTTATTCCGGGAAAACATTGCTTCAACCGTCAAAATAAGCAGGGAGATGTGGAAGTCATACATGTAAGGGCAGGAATTTCGGCAGCTGAACGAGTCCACACCCTCTCCCTTGAATGTAAATCCGTCTGCATAAAGAAAAAGAAAAGTAATGCACAAAAGCTAGAATTCCAGGCGATTTACAGACAACCAAACCTTTCGAGTGCCGCTGATGGGTCACTCTTTCATTTAGGCAAGGACATAGCTAGCCACCAAGAGGTTCTTATTGCCGGAGATTTCAACGCACCTGCAATAGAGTGGGAAACTATGGTAGTTAACGGTGGAAGAACTTATTTCAGCTATAAGCTAATGGACCTCACACTCAATCTCCCTCAGGCGCAACATCCGAAGGTACCAACAAGATTTTGCATGAACCAGAGAGCGAGTTGGCTGGACTTTTCTGCTATCAACGAAGCGTAGTCCAATGTACCTCTCGGGAAATGTGACCATACTACGTAACTATGGGATTACCTGCTCTTCTCTCAACGCCAGAGGAGAACAGAAGGCCAACCTAATATATGGAAGGCAGATTTTAACAGGATTAAGAACGAATTGATGTCCGTGAATTAGGACCGTTTGCGCACGGGAGATCCGGAGGACGACTGGAGGTCTTTTAAGACGATTTTACTCGATCTAATTCGGTGCCTTTATCCATTTAAACTAAAAAAATAACTATTCGACCTGCTTGGTTAACTAAAGACCTAAATTGGTAGCTACGGAAGAAAAGGAAAACATGAAAAACATTCAGGGAAATTACGTCGTTAGCGCTTTTCGAAGAATTTTTTCGTCAACGAAATGCAGTCAAAAAGTGTATCCGCCAGGCACGGAAGGAGTATGCATCCAAGATTATCAGACAGGCTGAACAGAAGTCCAAGATTTTATTTCACTATCTTAACAGTAGACTGAAAAACAAGAACCCAGTCGCAGTACTGTCGGATGATAATGGTGTAGAAGTCATTGAGAACAGCGGGAAATCCGAACACTTAGGACAGTATTTTGGCTCGGTTTTTACTAGAGAAACACAGTTTCTCAGTCGCAGTGCTAGTAATGCTGTTGAGAGCGCTGGTCCCGTACTCGACTCCATACTCTTCCTGACAGTTGTCTTGGAAAGGGTGCTGCAAAATCTCAAAGAAGCAAAGTCCTCGGGTCCAAACAATATATCGGCCAAATTTTTGAAAGATTTGGCGAATGCACTCTCCGAACCACTGGTACACATCTTCCGCTCGTCATGTGAATTAGAAAGGCTGTCATCGGAATGGAAAACTGCGAATATCTTTCCGATATACAAGGGCGGGGCTCGCACTAGTGCTAACAATTACCAGCCTGTTAGTTTCACCCGCATCTGCTGTAAAATAATGGAGGTCATAGTTAAGAAAGCAACAAAGAAGTTCCTGGAGCAGAACCACGTACTCTCAGACCTGCAGCACGGCTTCAGACAGAACCGCTCATGCCTTTCTAGTTGATTGCTCTCGATGGAGCGGGGGACCCGAAAACTGGACGAGGATAGTAGGGTCGATGTCATCTACACGGAATTCAAGAAAGCGTTCGACAACGTCCCACGCAAACGCCTAATCTACAAACTATCTGAAATTGGGATAAGCGGAAGACTGCTGAGATAGATAACCGATTTTCTTACAGGGAGATCATAATTCGTGTGCATTGAGGCATCGAGGTCAACTCCTGCCCCCGTTGTAAGTGGTTTAATCCAGGGCTCTGTCTTAGGGCCATTGCAATTCTTGGTTTACATTAAGGACTGCGTCGACGACCTGAGAATCAGCGCCATCATGTTTGCTGACGATGTTAAGCTGTGGAAAGCCATCAGATCTGACGCAGACAGGTACACGCTTGAAGGCAGTCTCATCTGCCTGAACAGTTGGTCATCTCGTTGGCTCCTTACTTTTAATGTGGACAAATGTGTGACCCTGAGCCTCGGCACCAACAACACCAGTGAGGAGGACGATTGCTTTCAATGCGTCCTGGGTGGGCAGCCCCTTTCAAATGTTGTGGAACAGAATGACCTGAGCGTCCTAATGACCACCTCGGTGAAATCATCATAACAATGTCAAAGGGCAGCTAAAAGTGCGATAAGGGCATTATTTGCGCTGAGGCAAGGATTTGCACAGATCGATAAAGAGCTGTTCGGAAAAGCCTGTGGGGCATTCGTCCGTTCTCACTTAGAGTATGCAGTCTAGGCCTGGCGGCCGTGGTTGAAGAAAGATTATCAACGACTGGAAAGATTAAAGACCATGGCTACGAAGATTGTCAAGAATCTTAATCATTTGCCTTACGAAACCAGGCTGACCGAACTAAGTGTGTTTCCTCTCAATTACAGGCAACTGCGCGGCGATCTCATTCAAACTTACGGAATTGTCAGAGGCCGTGAGTGCGCCGTCGACTTTGATGAAGTCTTCGAACTGGTCGGGACTGACCGTCTGCGTGGTCATCCCTTCAAACTGCAGAGGAAGCTAGCTCATTCGGAAGTCCGACGAAACGTTTTCTCTCACAGAGACATTGGGGCATGGAACGGACTCCATGATGCGGTGGTTCTTTCCGAAACTGTCGAGTCCTTTAAGTGTAGACTGGATGCCCGTTTGCTGAGAAACTACTGTAAATATAATCACGATTGTTTTAGCGGCGGCAAATGGCGCTTGGCTCATATTTACCGCTAACTTTTGAATTTGCGCATTTGTTGAAATATTTCTGTTTATCGATATGAATATGGAGCTCAGGGCTGAAAGCCTCATCCCCTTAATAAACTGACTTAAACTTGTTAGTCTGTTGCAGGAACAATGAAAGCCGAGGATTTAGAATTGCGATGTTTACGAGGCACAAATTTTAAGATCGTTTTGGAAACATTGGACATGACGTCACAAAGAACTGGTGTATCATTACAGGAGAGAAAAGTACGCCAATTCATTGATGCAATACAGCTATCTATAAAGTCCTCAACACAATCGTAATTAAGGTAGCTCTGAACTGTGCTGGACTTCTTTGAGAAGGCAAGCGGTGGCAACGATGAATCAAGAAGTGGTCATCATCTAAAAGGTACTTTTTGAAAGCAGCAAAAAAGAGGTGCAGTGTCATTAGTGAAGGATTGGTCCAAAGTGTGATTATCACTTGTTAGAGATTGCCCAGGCGGACACCAGTTAGAAAAAATTGGCAATATCTTGAATAGGTTGGACTCTTAGGTTTGCGAGCGCAAAATATCCGGGTGGATAATCTAAAAAAGGGAAGTGCTCACTGGAGCAAGGGATTTGTCTAACTGACGTTTCGAAGAACTTCGGCGGCTCTCCATTTTTAAAGCGTCTAGCGCTAAAAATCAATCTAAATTTTGAATAAAAAGCCGAATTAGTTGGCCTTGGGCTGATCGTTTTTCCTCTTGCCGCCTTGGCCTACTAGCCGTCCTTTGTAGGGGTCGGTGGTCACCACTGTCGTGTGTCGTCACCTCAGTTGGGGTTAGTTGCGTTTTTGTTCCCCTTCTGGTTTAATTGGCCGACAGGCCTTGTTTGTTCGGTATTCTTGGGCTTCGCAATACCGTCTTGTCCTCGTCAGGACGTATGTAATGACGTAGGACTTTATACGCCACAGGAAGGCCTAGATGTCTGTTGATGGATCTGGCATCTGAGTACCAAGCCTCGTGTGTGAGAAGTTCTGTCCTTGAGGTGCCGCGGCCTAAGGCGGCTACTCCTCGCAAGCTATGCGTTTGGGTCTAGTCTCCGAGTTGCCAATTTGCGCGCGTGTAGGCGGGTCTGCAATTTCCGTCCGGTCTCCCCGACGTAGTTGCAGTTCCCATCGTTATAATGTGTATGACAGACAACTGCTGAGGTTTCAGTGGGTAGCAGTATGTCTATGCGTTTCATCATACTTCGGCGAATGGTTGCCTGGGGTCGATGGACAATACCTACCCTGGCGGGTTGTGGCAGTCGCAAAACTCCTCAGCGACTACTTTAATGTACTGAATAGCCCTCCAGACTTCGGATTTTTCTTCTTGTGGCTGTCGTCTGTTCACTCGGCGTTTGTTTTGATTGATAAAGTAGCTTAGGTATCCATTGTCCCGAAAGAGGTCGTGAAGGTATCGTCGTTCATCTTTTTGTCGGCTGGTGTGCTGCGGAGTGTTTCAATTCCTTGAAATAGAGTACGAACACAGCTGCTTTTGTGATAGAGGAGGGGCGTGAATACAGTGTCGCAACACTGAAGAAAACTTTTTCGCCCGTCTACCTGTCTTACGGGAATGGTGGTAGGAGGGGTTGTACGGGTGGGGCCTCTAAAACGTGCTAAACAGCAAGTAATATAGTGCGCGATAATTAAAAAATTACATTTACGCCAAAATTTGTTTTAATGCATCAAACGAACCTCATATATGACCTTCACGCTGAAAAAGCAGCCTATGGGAAGCCGGGAGGGGACCTAGGACATCATGCGTTAACGCTATTGGCCGGGTTAGAATGGAAGCCGTAGTGGCCAGAGGCCTGACCAATGGGCTGGTGGGAGTGCGTGTGTTTTGCGCGCTGGGCGGGAGGAAATTAATGGCGTAGGGTTTACCATTTTCTCTGAAATAGGCAACAGCAGGGAGGCATCGGGTGCGCGATAGTAGTTATGGCCAATGGATGCCATTGCGCCGTTCACGTACGCATACGACTTCCATGGCGGTAGGTCGAGCAGGGACGAAAAGCGGTTGATTAGGTAAGGCAAGTTCGCTAATTATGGTGCGCCTATGAACAGGTAGGACAGAAATGCAGTATATAGTATGCTGTATGGGGAGGCATATCGAACCCTAGGTTAGGGTTAGCGGAGACTGTGAAATGTGGGCATTTTAAGAAGATGATCACGCTCTGTCCTAACCTGCCTACGCACTGGTTAATGAAGTAACCGACTGATGTAGTAGCATGAATTTTTCGTATTGATTCAATTATATTTCATGGAAAACATGCATAAAAATATGCATTTGTTGCCCATTTGGTACAAAATTACGTCTCCTTCCAATTTTACACTCAAATTCGGTTGGAAAAAGTTCCTAATTATGACATTTTTTAATAACCGTGGAATGCCCATTCATAAAACACCGCGTCTCTGTAGTTGCTGATGTTGCTTGTAAAGTTTACAATGTGGTTCAAATCCACTGCTGAATTCTGTGGACCGCCTATGGTCTCCTCTTAATACCGGAAGGTTTTCCGTACGCGGAAAATATATGGCCCGAGTTTCTGAAGTCTAAGTGTAAGTTTAACTGCAGGTCAGGTTCGAAATTATGCGGGAATTGGAAAACTCTTCGAAAACTGAATTAAAGCCTTCCTTTGAGTTTAAAATTTGGAAGATGATGCAATTTTCTATCCAGGAAATAAAAAATGACTACGTTTATGCACATTTTCCATGAAATATAATTGCATTTTTAACGGTATCGAACACGAATGAGAAAAATTCACGTTACTGAAGTAGTCATTTTCTACAGAGTGTGGGTTTTGCAGGCGGCCAAAAAGAAGTTCCTTCAAAAACCGACATCCCGTGGTAACTGAATCACTATAGATTTACACTGCAAGATCATTAATTTTGCGACCCTGTCTAAGTGATCTTTTCGAAACGAAGAAGCATTTCGGAATTTCGGTTGACATTTCTTGAGTTAGTCCACCTACTTTAGGTAAAGCTGTAATATTAGTTAAAGCGTAGAACAATCCCATGACATATCGGTTACCTCAGGTGAACCGGTATTTGAACATGTGAATGGATTATTCAACAGAGAGCCTCTTAATAATAATGCCATTGGTAGATTACGTACACGAAGTCACTAACAAGGCCACCATAATAAACCGTGCCATTGACAGTAAAACGTTTGCTTAGGTAACACAGTGTGTTCTGTTATGAAAGTAAGTCCCGAGTACGTTAAGGAGTATTTCAAAGCATGCATCGTCATTTATAAATACTGGACGCACCCACAGGTGTGTACGTTATCGGGTACTCATGCAGGCTGGAACCGGTGGGGAAGGGGAGGAGTGAGCGAACAGATAACATGAGTAAAAGACCCGGAAAACGCAAGTAGTCTGCCTTGCAACTAATTGTCTCAGTTATTACTTATATGAGCAGGAAGTCTAAGAAATTGTATGCTGCTTAGACAACTGCATGAGTTCATTAGATTGGTTATACTACTCGCCTTCATCGTACGGACTGGAAGACCCATACTAAATAAGAGAGCGCTACCTCTGCAGGCAAAGAACTAATAAGTGGTCGGCAGTGTCGTAAAAGGAGATAGCACACGAAAAGGACGAAGTTTACTATTACTGTGGTTACTTACGAGTAGTATAGCGGGCCACGAGCTGCGTATTTTTATCTACCCAATGTCATGAGATGTTTTAATTCCGTGAAATGACCGCCCATAAAACATTATACTCCTGTAGTTAGTGATGTTGCTGGTAAAGTTTACGATATAACTCGAATTCCCTGCAAGATTTAATGAACCCCTTATGGTTTCCTCTTAATGTATGATATTCCTCACGCAGAAAATGTATGATGTGTAGGTTCTAAACCTTGAATGCATGCGTAACCGCAGGTAGGGCTCAAAGTTAATCGGGAATTGGAAGATGTTTAGAAAACCGAATTCTACCCTTCCTTTGAGTATGAAATTTAAAGAAGACGTAATTTTCTACTGAATGAGTGAAAGAAAGAATAAGTTCATGCGTGCTTCCCATGACATGGAATTTAATTTGCAAGGTGCTCTAAAGTCTACGAAAAAAATCATACTATATAAATAGTCATTGTTTGCGAAAGGCCGGTGTTGCATGCGGCCGGGAAGATGTTCCTTTGAAAGCCAGCGTCCTGCGGTAAATGAATTATTATATGATTAAGCTACGTGATTATTAGGTTCAAAACCCTACCTAAGTAATCTTTTCGAAACGAAAACACCTTTCAGAAATCCAGTTAACATTTGTAGACTTAGCACACTGACTCATATCGCTGACCGATAGTACTAAGTATGTCACTGCTACCTTTATCTGCCGAACAGCAGATAGCAGAAGTAACGGTTAAGATTGATACAGCTAGTAGTAAAGGAATGAATTAGCTAGTAATACGCCAACACGAATGACGTGTGGAAGTGCTGGGTTACGTCTAGGCTGCTGCCAGTTGTGGAAACGAGGCTTTACGGCCACCATTGAACTGCCTGCGTGGAACAAGCCTACTGCAAGTCCTACCGGATTTAAGGCAATGCCGGTACTGCCGCTTCTGTAAAACGTACTGTGCTAGTCCCCACGCGAAAACGTATGTCTGCTGCGTAAACCCCCGTAAAGGTAAAGTTTGTGTACTTGGCTAACAATCGGAGTAATACGGCAAGACAGTTGTCTGCACATGGAAAGGCAGTCCATCCATCGGCAATTTTCGTATACGCAGGTAGTACCGATAACACTAGCACAAGATGTTACGAGCGCAATCAGTTTAAGATATGACAATGCAGATCCTGCTGTTGTTGGTGCCGTCCTAGCACAAGTACGACGTAGGCTATGGGGACTGCTAAGTCTAGGGCTACCAATAATGCTACCGCGAGTGTGCATTAGGTAGCTTGTGTACCGAAGTTTACGTCGACTAATCATTCTGCAGAACGCCTGATGGCGTTGTGTAATTCCCTTCTACGGCTACGACAACTCTTACTGTCGTCAAAGGTCAACTGTGAATATTGCGAACAGTAAAGCAACAAGTGGAAAAATAACGGATACTGTTGTCGCGAGGGATAATTTTTCAGATTAAAACTTAAACAACTAGTCATTTTCTTCCTGTGAATACCTTTGCCGATCGCAGGGAAACTGCCTGTTCAATGGTAAGAGAATAATGTGACGTTCGAAATCGAAATATTGAACCCAGAACTAAATTTCAAGTCACACATCCGTCCAAACTAAGTATGTCTAGCGCAACGTGTTTAATTTACGTCAGCGACATTTCCGCCTAGGTAGTGAGGTTGCGTCGACAGATGGCATGTCCCTATGAATGCCGTCAGTGAACAGCGTACAGTCCTCGCTATCCACTAAGTGCCTGCAGACATGCGGCGGCCACCCCGACCACCCGTATTCTTTGTTCTCGCGGTCGCAAAGCACTGGCACGAAAAGGCATGGGTAGGTAGGGTGCAAATGCAGACACCCACTCAAGGGTCTTCATGTCCGACCCTGCGTGACCTCGAAGTGTTCGTAATGCTGCGATAACTGTTCCCACAGCCGCACTCGGTGTCGCGTGCCTGCATGCTCCCCTCTCCCACCCCGTCAGACCAGTCAGCATGCTCACGGTTTTAAGCTAAACAAAGCCCTCGAGTTTTCTGACTGGCCTGAACTGGCCGCTAGGCGATGGTGGTGTTGGCCTTGGACGGCGCCTCTTCAAGCGGCTGCCGTCGAGACATGACCACCGGCCCACTATCACATCCGGTAACCTCCACCCCCCCCCCCCAGCCCTACTACCCTAGGCAATCTGAAATGTATTCACGTGCCCTGTGTTTGTTCATTGTCCGAGTCACATGACAGGACGCATGCTTGGATAAGCATACACGAGCTGCAAGAACCACCCCTACGACATGGTGTGATGGCGTTTTAGTCGCATTTAACCACAGCATGAATTCTCCTAACTCCCAACTAAACGCACTTTCCCACCTCGGTAAGCCGGTGACAAGCCCTCCGGGTAAACTGGTAAGCCAGTGTACGGCCTTCCGAGATGTTAACCGGGTAAACGGATAAGAAATCACCTCGGTACCGCTGGTATCACTACCACTACCCCATCGGTAAATGCAAGATCTGCGCAGCGGATACTACCTGAAAGACTGTTACTGTCAATGGATTTGCAACTAACACTACCGCTAGTAGCAGTGCCACTGTTAGTGAAAAGACATACTGCGGATGCTGGCAATGCTTCTACTACTACTACTAATACTACCACTATCATTACTAACACTACTACTAGTATCACAACTGATACTACCACTACTATTAGCAGCACCAATACTACTGCTACTAATACCACTACTAATAATACTACTACTACTACTATTACTACTAATGCTACTACTACAACTGCTACTACTACTGCTATTACTACAATTAAAACTACTAGTATTACTACAACCAACACCACTACTAAAACTACTGCTAATACCAACAAAACTACTATAACTAATGCTAATACTACTACTAATACTACTACTGTTAATACTACTGTTAATAATCCTATTACTAACAATAATACTACTATTAATACTACGAGTACCACTACTACCAAAAATATTACTAAAAGAAAAATTACTACTATTAAAACGAATCAAATAATACTACTACTGCTACTACTATTACTACTACTACTAATACTACTACTGCTACTGCTATTAATACCAATGCAAATACTACCACTACAACTACTATTACTAACACCACTACTACTATGACAACTACTAGTACAATTACTACCACCGCTACAACTACTGTTAGTAAAACAACTACTAAAACTACTGCTAAAACTAATGCTACAAATACAACTACTACTACCACCAGCATTACTAATACAATAACCAACAATATTACTACTAATACTACTACTACCAGCACCACTAATACTGTCAATAATACCATTACTACTATTGCTAATGGTACTAATACTACTACTAGAAATACTAATGATACTAATACAACCGCGGCTACTACTCCCAATATTACTACTATTACTACCACAAGTACTACTACTATCACTACTACTGCTACTACTACTATTCTAATACTACAATTCTACAACTACTACTACTACTACTATTGCCACCACCACGAATATAACTACTACTACCACAACCAGCACCACCACTACTGCTATCACTACAACTAATACTATTACTACTATCAATACTACTGCTGTTAATGCTACGGCTACTACTACCACTATTACTACTATTACCGACATTACTATTAATATTCATAATAAAACAATTACTAATACTATTAATACTACTACAACTACTACTGCTAACATTACTACTGCTACTACTACTACTACTACTAACACCAAAACTATTACTACCACTACCACCAACATTACTACTCCTACTACTACTACTACTACTATTACTACTACTACTACTACTAATATAACTAATAATATTGCTAATATTACTACTATTGCTACTACTAATAAAACTATCGCTGCTACTGCTACTACTACTACTGCAAATAATACCAAAAGTACGTCGATTACTACCAATACCGCTACTACTACTACTACTACTACTAATACTAGTACTTATACTACCATTACTACTACTACCACCAAAATTACTGCTAACACAACCACTAACACCACTACTACTACCACCGCTAAAATTATTCCTATTACTACTACAACCAACTGCATATTACTACCACTAATACTAACACAACTACTACGAATAATGTTACTAACAATATTACTAATACTACTTCCACTAGTACTAAGGCAACAACTACTACTAATAGTACTGCCAATACTACTACTACGAATACTACTAATACTACTACAACTACTACTACTACTACCACTACTACTACTACTACTACTACTACTACTACTACCACTACTAAAACTATTTCCACCGCTGATTTTGTTGCTATTACTACTGCTATTGCTAATAATACAACAACCTCCATTATACTAACACGAATACTAACATTACTACTACAAATAATAATGCTACTACCAATAACACAAATAAAAATACTAATAAAAAATACTACTAATGCTAACACTATTGCTAGTACTACTACTACTACTACTATAATACTACAGCAACTGAGGCTGCCACTACCACTATTACTAATATTACGTCATCAATTACAGCTACTATTAATACCACGACCACTACTACTACTACTCATAATACTACTACAACAACTACTACTTATACATATACCACTGCTACTACTATATCGAAAACCACTGCTGCCACGTCCACTACTACTACAACCAACAACACTAATACTAATAAAACTACTAACAGCACCACTACCACTGCTACTAATAACACTACTACAGCTACTACTACTACTACTACTACTACTGCTAATACTACTACTGGTACTTCTACTACTACTGCTACTACTGCTGCCGCCACCGCCATATTTCTACAAATAACACTACAAATACAATTAATACTACTACTATTACTAAAACTACCACTAATACTACTACTGCTACTACTACTAGTATTACTACTACTACTACTACAACTACTAACAGCAACAATGGTAATACTAATACTACTACGGCTACAACTACTGCTAAAACTACTACAAATAATACTACTACATCTACAGCTACTACTACTACTTCTACTATTACAATTACTATACAAGCATCACTACTACTGCTACTTATAACAATAATAATACTACAACCACTAGTACCACTTCTACTACTACTACCACCGCTACTACTAATACTAGTACTATTACTACTGTTACTGCAACTACTACAAAGTCCTCCATACTGCTGCTGCTGCTACTACTACTACTACTACTACTAGTACTAATACTACTACTACTACAATTAATATGACTATAATACCATGAATACAACTACGACGTCTACTGCTAATACTACAAATACTACTGCCGTTACTACCACTACTACTAATAATATTACTACTAAAACTACTACTTCTACTACTACTGCTACTAATACTACTACTACTACTAAAACAACTACTACTACCACTAACACTGCTACTACTACTGCTGCCACCACCACCACCACCATACTACTACCACTACTACAACAACAAATACTGCTACCACTACTACTAACACGGCTACTGCTACTGCTGTTACCACCACTACTTCTACTTCCACCACCACTGCTACTAATACTACCAATAATAATACTACTACTACTGCTACTAACACAACTACAACTAATAATAGTAATACCTTTACTACTTCTACTCCTAGTAAAATTCTGCTACTACTATTAATATTCCTACTAAAACCACCAATGCTTCTACTAACACCACCAATACTACTAATAATTCAACTATAAATATTAATAAATTACTACCGCTGCTATTACTACTACTACTACTACTACTACTACTACTACTACTACTGCGAATACTACTACCACTACTACTACTACTCCTTCTACCAGTGCTTCTACTGCTAGTAATACTGCTGCCCCATGCTAATAATTCCACTTCGCTTATGACACCACGACTACCACCATTAATAATGGAAATACTAATATTTGTATTACTTCGACTAAGACTATTAATGCTACCACTACTACTATTACTTATACTACTTCTACTAATACTACTACCACTAATAATAATAATATTAATACTGCTGCCACCACCACCGTAATACTACCACTAATACTACTACCACTAATACTACTGCTACTACCAAGGCTAATATTACTATCACTAATACAACTAATAGAACCAACAATACTACTACTACAATTACTACTACAACAACTACTACTACCAGCACCTGTATTTCTGCCTCTAATCTTATTAATACTACTACGTAAACTGCTACTACTACTACCACCGCTAATACTAATTCCAATACTACTACTACTACTTCTACTACTACTACTACTACTACTACTACTACAATTACTACTACTATTCTAACAGCTACTAATACAAATGCGGCTATTTCTACCGCTAATACTGCTATTAATACCGCTATTACTACTATTGCTACTACTTCTTTTGTAATACTAATTCTACTACTAATACTACTACTACTAATACGACTAAAACTACTACTACTACCAGCACCACAACTACTGCTACTACTAACACTATTACTAATACTACCACTAATAATTCTAGTACTACTACAAATACTACTACTACTAATAATAACAATACTACTCATAATACTACAACTACCGCTACTACCACTACTACTCCTAATAATGCTACTACCGCTACTGCTTCTACTACTACTGCTGCTACTACTACTACTAATACTAATACCACCTATAATGCTACTCCTAATTCTACTGCTACGTGTACTACTACTACTAATCATACTACTACTCCGAATACTGCTGCTACTAGTAATACTACTAATACTACTACTAATACTACGTCTAATACTACTACCATTACTGCCACTACTACACCTAATACTACTACTACCGCTACTACTTCTACTACTACTAGTACTACTACTACTACAACTACTCCGAAAACTGCTGCTTCTACTAATACTACTACTACCCCTGATACCACCATTACTACTCCTTATTCTACTACTACCGCCACTGCTTATACTACTACTTATACTACTACTTCTACAAGTACTACTACTACTACTAACTCTAATGCTACTCCTATTTCTACAACAACGTCTACTACTACTACTACTACTGCTACTAATACTACTACTTACAACACTACTAATAATACCATTACTACTACAACTACCACTACTACTACCACTACTAATATTGATACCACTACTACTCGTAATGCTACTACTACCGCTACTACCACTGCTACACCTGTTACTACTACTAAGGCTACTGCTAATACTAATAATATTACAACTACTACTACTACTGCTACTACTACTACTGCTACTACTACTACTACTACTACTACTACCTCTATTGCTACTCATATTTCTACTACGAATACTACGACTACTACTGCTAATACAACTACTACTACTACTACTACCTCTACTACTACTCCTATTTCTTCTAATGCTACTACTACAACTACTACTAATAATACTACCACTGCCACTCCTAATACTAATACTACCTTTACTACCACTACTACACCTAATGTTACTACTAACGCTACTGCTCATACTACTACCGCTACTACTACTAATCCTGATATTACTATTATTACTACCTCTACTGCTACTTTTAATTCTACCACTCCGACTACTACTACTACCACTGCTACTACTACTACTAGCACTACTACTACTACTAATTCTACTACTACTACTCCTGATACCACTTCTACCGCAACTGCTTCTAGTACTACTGCTAGTACTACTACTACTGCTACTACTAATGCTACTAGTACTACCTGTACTGCTACTCCTTATCCTACTACTACGACTACTACTGCTACCACTACTACTAGTTCTATTACTACTACTACTACTACTACTACTACTACTGCTAATTCTACTACTACTACTACTACTACTACTAATACTACTACTACAACTGCTGCTACTAATAGTACCTCTACTGCTACTCCTAATTCTTCTACCTCTACTACTACTACTACTTCTAACACAACCACATCCACTCCTAATATCACTACTACCGCTACTGCTTCTACTAGTACTACTACTACTACTACTACTACTACTACTACTACTACTACTACTGCTACTACTACTTCTACTACTTCTACCATTACTTACACTGCTACGCCTAATACTACGTCTACCGCTACTAATTCTACTGCTACTGCTACAAATACTACTACTCCTAATACTGCTGCTACTGCTACTACTAATACTACTACTACTACTACTACTACTACTACTACTACTACTACTACTACTACTGCATCTACTACTTCTAATACTTCCTATACTGCTACTCCTTATTCTACTACCACGAGTACTACTACTACCACTACAACTAATACTTCTACTACTACTACTACTACTAATAATAATAATAATACTACTACTCCGAATACTGCTGCTGCTACTACTACTATTGCTAATACTACTACTAATACTAACACTAATACAACTACTACTACTTCTACTACTTCTACCATTACTGACACTACTACACCTTATACTACGTCTACCGCTACTAATTCTACTACTACTACTACTACTACTACTACTACAACTACTACTACTCCGAATACTGCTGCTACTAATACTACTACTACTACAATTACTACTACTATTCTAACAGCTACTAATACAAATGCGGCTATTTCTACCGTTAATACTGCTATTAATACCGTTATTTCTACTATTGCTACTACTTCTTTTGTACTACTAATTCGACTACTAATACTACTATTATTAATACGACTAAAACTACTACTACTACCAGCACCACAACTACTGCTACTACTACCACTATTACTAATACTACCACTAATAATTCTAGTACTACTACAAATACTACTACTACTAATAATAACAATACTACTCATAATACTACAACTTCCGCTACTACCACTACTACTCCTAATAATACTACTACCGCTACTGCTTCTACTACTACTGCTGCT
>CACRXP010000359.1:110759-115759 GCA_902702965.1 Spirometra erinaceieuropaei | reverse complement strand
TTTTCTTAGGTGTTCCACGTCAGATTCGTTGACAATGGCGAAAGTGTCGTCGACGTAACGTGCCCAGGACTATGGTTAATACTTGGTGAACACCGAGTGTTTTATTCGCTGAAGGACCACCTCAACAATCAGCCCTGAAATGGGAGAGCCCATAGGGGTGTCTTTGGTGCGCAAATGTATGAAGAGATCAAAGGTGAAATATGTCTTTAGGCGATACTGTAAGAGCTTCAGGAGATGTTCGGTCCTCAGGGGATTGTCTCTCTTGTTGCAACGTTCTTCCAGGAGTTGTCCCACAACGTCAGTCGCTAGTTATTGTGGAATGGGGTGAAGAGTGAAACGACATCAAACGATACCATGGATTCATCTGGCTGTAGTTTCATATGTTGGCAGAGGCCACTGTTGTAGGCGAACCTTCTTCCAGAAACTTAAGTCGAGCAAACATCCCTTTTGCCAAACCGTATGTAGGAGTGCCAATTAGGTAGACGGTGGGCCTAAGCGATATGCTCGCTTTGTGTACCTTCGGCAGACCGTAAAACCGCGCGGTGACAGAGTTAGAGAATTTCAAAAGAAACTAATCCCTATCTGAGATCTCCCCATTTGCTCTGAGTTTTGCCAGGCAGATTTTTCATCTCACTGGTAGGACAAAGTTTATAGAACTGTGGATCTTCAAGAAGGTTCAAATCTTTCTCCTGGTAATCAGATTTATCAAGGGCTACTGCGGGAAGAACATTGTCAGCCGAAAGGATGATTATGTCTTTATCCGCTCTTTGGTTTTTACCGTTTGCTGTTTTTCTTTGCTGGGAGCTTTGCTCTTTCCTTGTTGCATGAACAAGGAAGACGTTTTGTGGCGGATCAACTCTTTCGTCTCTTCTGACGTTTTTGCTAGTTGAAGAACATATTCAAAAGTCGCAATGAACTCTGGGGGTGCAGCGTTTGCTGTGTTGAAAGTGGCTCCACGTCCCAGGACTGCAAGTTCTGTGCTGACCAGGTTTTAAGAAGAAGGGTTGCGGACAACTCGCCACAACAACTAACCTCCGGGGACACCCCTTCAAGTTAAGTGTGTCCCAGGGTAGATTAAATGTGAGAAAATATTTCTTCTCCAACCGTATCGTGGAACCGTGGAATAATCTGCCCGAGACGGTTGTCGTCTGAATCTGTGGCGACATTGAAATGTAGACCTGACAGACATATGCTACAGCATCAAGCGGACTATGTGACTTTTTAGCCATGAGACCAGTGTCATATGTGAATCAATGCCTGCATACACTTACTGCTGTAATTTCTCCACATTCTGCTAATTTATAGATTTTTTATGTACAAATAGGGAGTTCAAAGGCGTAAGCCTATTTTCCTCAAATAAATTGACTGACTGACTGACAAGGTCGCCCGACGAGTGATCTAGGCGAACTGGTCTCAATTTGACCAATTTCACTGATCATTCTATGTCCTTTTTGTCACACCCCGTCCGAACATGGTTGAGAATGGTTTCCTCAATGATCTCCGATACTTCATCAGTAGTTGCCACGAAATATCATTTGGACTGAGCAATTTCTAGGCTGTAACGCTGCAGTCTTTAAAGGCAATCATGTAGAGGTAATCTAGTCATTGTTCTGTCGTGTCACGCTAAAGTCCCTCTAGCCAAGGTTGAATCCACAGGCGGCTTATAGGTGACACATTTAGGAGTCAATTGGTCAAGGCGGCGACGAAGTGCAGTTGCGCTTGTGTTCATGCAGTTCATAAGACGGATTTGTCCCAACGGCGTGCTGGACGGAGCACTGAGGGTTCAAAAATTGAGCTCTTATATGAAAACGTAAGAGATCTGAGTAGGCATTTTGAGGAAAGGGAAATGCTCACTGGATCGAGGGAATTGTATGACTGACGTTTCGAAAAACTGGGGTGACTATCCAGTATCAAAGCGTTTAGTGAAAAAATTGATAAAAATTTTGAATTAACAGCCGAATCTAAGTGGGCAGATGTTCGAAACCCAGTCTGTTTCGGGAAGGTTTAAATCCCCAAGGGATTATCTTTACATCGAAAGCAGATTACGAAACTAATGTAAAGATTTTACAAAGTCCTAAATCATCGCTGACTTAAGAGTTTTGGGGATGATAGAGACAGCCAAAAATTGCCTTTCTTTGCAGCTAGAGAATAAAAAAATGTAACGCAGAATTTGCCCGTGAATGAGGAGGCGTCCTGGTAATAGGGAGGGTGCTTTAGGTGAGATCTAAGATAAAGAAGACGATCGTCCCCACGCATAATTGTGCGGTATTGACGATAAAAATCGAAGTCATCTATAAGAAGGACAAAGCGAGGAATTAAATAATGGGTCCAAGATTCTGTTTTAAATATAACATCGGGCGTCATTGCGAGAAAAATGGCTCTGATTTTGGCCATATTGTTTAAAGCAGACCAGGCACGCAATAATATAATATCTAAGGTGTTTCGAACAACAAGGCTATTGTCGACGGTATTTAGAAAAAAAAAACATTTGAAGGTGGATATACAAACTGTGAATTAATGATGCTTGGAGAATAAGTACAAGTCAGTCTAGAGTTATTGACGTACGAGTGAGTCAGCAAGAGAAGGCTGAACGGGAGGCCATAAAGATGTAGGGATGTAGTTCACAGATGCTTGAATACTAGGCGAGTTAGAACAGGGATATGCTTTTTGGCAGTCAAACTTGGGAGGCGGAGGCGGAAGCGAAGGAGGAGGAGGAGGAGGAGGAGGAGGAGGAGGAGGAGAAAGTCTCGAGAGAAGGTAGAAGCTAGCGGGCGAAGATAGACAGTTATAAGAATTAAAAGGTGGAAAACGAGGTCTAGGATTGAAGTCAAAGGAGTTAGGTGGACTTACGTTAGGACACTTGGCCTAAAGTTGTGGGAAGCCTGAACTATGTTGGGGGGTACATGGAGATATAACTGGAAATACGGGGTTTTAAAGACAAACTCAGCTGTAAAGAGTTAGTAAATGTAAGAGAAGCGGCATACAACTGAACGGAGTTACGCTACCTTTCTTTGGGGCCAGAGTTAGATTCAGTTTTTAGATCACACTGTCATGCCCCAGATAACTTAAATAAAGAACGCGGAGGGCCCTGTTGAAGTGGGGAAGCTATTGGTCCGACTGATATATACGGATTTTCATGCATTATAGGAATGCTTTCATGCAGGTAAGGGACGCTACCCGGGACGGATGATAATTTAGGGGCAGACGAAGGCGTTGTCTGATTCGAGTGAGAGGCAGGTATGGGAGTAGGGGGAGCAGCGAGTCAGGTTTCGCAGGAGTAGGATTAACTGAATGTTCACGGTTGCTCGTTAAATAACCGAATTAATGCGCACTGGACTGAGGAGACATGGGTATATGTGAGGGTATAGATCTAATTCTACGCACCACGGGAAAAAATCATGACAAAGGAAAAAGTTAGCGTTTCCCAAATACGCAGAAACATGATCTCGGCGGGCAAAGATTGAATAAATCTCGATAGACGGAAACAATTTGACTAAAACGGGCGGAGTTTTTTTATGGGAAGTCGGGCGATTGACATCCGCTGTTTTGCAGTTGTGCTTTAAGTACATCGAAGGCGAAAATTTTACTTTTGAATCCACACGGGCGAGCGACTTTTGGTGATATCTGTTTAACGTGAGGGATAAGGCAGCAGAGTTGGTATAGCTAAGACATAAATCTTTTATTGATTAGGATTTTTTCATTTTATTATCCTCAAAAATTATGGGGAAGTTTTAGCGCGCGAAAAATCATGACATAACATCTTTTTGGTGAGAATAGCAACTTCCATTGACTACTCTATTAGCCAATTTTTCTAGGATCACTTTAGATTCCCCTGTGCATATTGGCTACTGTATGGTCACTATTTGCATATGCAAGTTTTAGGTGTCCAGCATACAATTATTTTAGTTGAGGTTGATATGAACGACAAGTAGTGAATGTATATAAAAGAAATAGAGGGGACGTATGATAGCTAGCTTACGTGCTCCGTTGTAGTATTACTAACAATTTTCACTCAAGACCCGTGGGGATACAGTCATAGCAATTAAAAAAAACTTTTGCATGAATTTTGGAATTTTAAAACAGGTATAAAGAATCCATAAAATACTTACTTCATAGTTATTGAATTTGTGTTTTCTTGCTATGGTTCGACCCCTAATGGTCCAAAATAAAATTATTTAACCATTTATTCATCTTAAGTGGAGCGTTACAAAGGCGTTTTTTAGACTGAAGTATATTGTAGTTACCGCGTTATCACCACCTCTGCTACTGGAAACGAACTCCAGATTATGAGGATGGCAGGAATGACCTGACATTTTAGGTAATAAGGCGTGTTGAGAGGGAGGTGTGAAGTAATCTATCGTCAGAGGGTCTAAAATCCAGATGCACATTATTTTTTTGAGGATTCTTTCTCTTGCCGTTGTTCAGCAAACGCCACGATAGCATTGGGTATCACATCGATTCCCATTTTTAAGGTTTGTTGCAATGCTCGAATATTTTACAAAGTCTGGAAAAATTGTATTTGGCTGGAGCACAGCGAATAGCATAGGAAAGGTGTATTCAGGCGCACATAATATGCTTCACTATGCATGGTGGACTTCTATTCGTTCCATACTAGGGGGTTTTAAAGTTGCCTTATAGTTTTCTTGAAAGTTCTTTTATTAAAACAAATCCCACTTAGTGTACATTCTGCAATCTTGGTCGGTTGAGGGTCGGTTTCTCTTCGACTGTGGTTGGTGGGGAAATATTGGTTGAATAATTTTGGCGTTTGCTCGTCGTATGCTATTATTTGTCCTGGGTCATCAATCATAGTTTGGGGTCCTGAGTTTCGGCGACTATTTATTCTCTCTAGAGGATTAAAGATGTTCCTTCAAAGGACTCTAGTGTCCGACGTTCTGCTGCTGTGACCCTTTTCGTTTCCAGTTTAGAAACTAGATCGAGGAGTGCTTCTTCGACATGAACAGGATTTTTCATAGAATATTACTCCCTTCTCATTATTAGAC
>CACRXP010000359.1:67237-78555 GCA_902702965.1 Spirometra erinaceieuropaei | reverse complement strand
GCTTCGGAAACCGCTTATGGCGCAGTCGCCTACATGGTCGTCGGAGGCAAAAGTGAAACAACGCGCTCTCGATTAATATTTTTCAAGGTCAGAATCGATCCTATTCGCGCGACTATCTTACCACGCGTGGAGTTAATGGCAGCTGTGGTAGCCGTTAAGATAGCCCGGTTGATCCGCACAGAAATGAGCGTAATGATTTCGACAACTTTCCACGTGACAGACTCTCCGGTGGCGCTAGAAGAACAACGCCTCACTTATGAAGTTATACGTACGGTTATAACTGAAATTGAACAAATTCTAAACGACAGGCCGTTAGCAAGACAGAGTGACGACCCGGATGATCAGTACGTGCTTACACCGAGTAAGTTGCTGATACTAAGAAGTAATTCGTCCGAGCCAATATCAAGTACGAATCCGAAGAATCAATTTAATAGCAGATGGCGACAGGCACAACTCCTAGCGGATACCTATTGGAAGAAATGGTTAAGAGCCTACCTACCGACACTCACAGTTTGTCGGAAGTGGAAGTCTGCGCAAGCGGGTCCCAGGATTGGTCAACATGTTCTGCTAATGGCGGCAGACAAACCCCGACGTGTCTGGTCTAAGGCAATAATCGAAGAAGTACACGCAGGATCGGACAACTTAATTCGTGGAGTCACCGCTCGCACAGCAAAAGGTCATGTACGGAGGGACATACGTCAAGTTTGCCCACTGGAAGGAGAATTGGATCAAATGAAAACTCCGTGACGCTTTCAGACCCTCGGAGACCGCGACTCCGCGGGGGAGTGTGACATCCCTGATGTCAATTTCTATTCTTGTCTTTACTTTGCTACTAACCGTTTGCTAGTAACCAGACTTTACGCACACCGCCCTGTCTTTGTCTTTGTATCCCTATTCGTCGGTCCTTGTCATTCCTTGTTCATTGTTCCCTGTCCATTGCCTATTGCTCTTTGTTGCCGCTCGCTTATAAACCGACCACCACACTTTGGCGTCATTCGCTGACTGCTCGTCTTATCACCTCGAATGTACGTCCACTTTTCAATTTATTCTCCACCTTATCAACTCTATTGTGCTCCGCTAATCTCACTGTTTATTGCTATAGAACCACAAGGAATAACCGAGTTATCCTGACTGTCTTCTGACATTGCTTTGACCTCGGGTGCGTCTATTCAGGTGAATAAAACAGCACTGAATCTAAAGAACACCAACAAGTAGTAATAGAATAAGTAGTAGCAGTAGTAGTAGAAGCAGTATTCGGAGTAGTAATAGTAGTAGTAGTAGCAGACGTATTAGTGGAAATAGAAGAAGAAGTATAGGTAGTAGCAGTAGTAGTAGTAGTAGTAGTAGTAGTAGAAGTAGTAGTAGTAGCAGGAGTCGTAGTAGAAGTAGTAGTAGTAGTAGTAGTAGTAGTAGGAGAAGTAGCGGGAGGAGTGGTAGTAATAGGTGTAGTAGGGGTAGCAGAGACAGTAGTAGTAGTATTAGGAGTAGCAGTGGTAGTATTATTAGTAGTAGTAGCAGTAACATTAGAAGAAACAGGAGCAGTAGTAGAGGGAGTAGAAGTAGTAGTAGAAATAGGAGTAGCAGTAGAGGTAGTAGTAGTAGTAGTAGTAGTAGTAGTAGTAGTAGTAGTATTAGTAGTAGTAGTAGCAGTAGCAGTAGTAGTAGTAGTAGTAGTAGTAGTAGTAGTAGCAGTAGCATGAGCAGAAGCGGTAGTAGTAGTAGTAGCTGTACTAGTGGTAGAAGCGGTAGCAGTAGAATTTGGAGAAGCAGTGGTAGTATTAGTAGTAGTAGCAGTAGTAGTAATAGTAGTAGTACTAGTAGTAGTATTATAAATAGGAGTAGCAGTAGAGGTAGTACTATTAGTAGTAGTAGTAGCAGTAGAAGAAATAGGAGAAGTAGCAGAGGTAGAAATAGTTGTAGTAGTAGTAATAGTATCTGTAGTCGTTGTAGTAGAATTAGGAGTATCATTAGAGTAAATAGTAGTAGTAGTAGTAGTAGTAGTAGTAGTAGTAGTAGAAGCAGTAGCGGTAGTAGTAGAATTAGGAGTAGTATTGGTAGTATCAGTAGTAGTAGTAGTAGTGGTAGTATTAGTAGTAGTAGTAGTAGCAGCAGTATTCGGAGTAGTAGTTGTAGTAGTAGTAGTAGTATCAGTAGATTTAGTAGCGGTAGAGGTAGTATTAGGTGTACTAGTGTCAGAAATGGTAGAAGTAGTAGAAGTAGTAGTAGCAGTAGTAGTAGTAGTAGTAGTAGTAGTAGAAGTAGTAGTATTAGTAGTAGTATTAGTAGTAGTAGTAGCAGCAGTATACGGAGTAGTAGTGTCATTATTATTAGTAGTAGTAGTAGTAGTAGAAGTAGTAGTAGTAGTAGTAGTAGTAGTACTCGTAGTAGTAGAATTAGGAGTAGCAGTATAGGTAGTAGTAGAAGTAGTAGTAGCAGTAGTGGTAGTACTAGTAGAAGCAGTAGCGGTAGTATTGGTATTACGAGTAGATGTGGTAGTGTTAGAAGTAGTAGTAGTAGCAGATGTAGAAGAATTAGGAGTAGTAGTAGAGGCAGTAGTAGTAGTAGTAGAAATATTCGTAGTAGCAGTAGAAGAAATAGGAGTAGCAGGAGAGGTAGTATTAATAGCAGCAGTAGTAGTAGATGTGGTAGTAGTATTAGTAGTAGTAGTAGTAGTGGTAGTAGAATTATCAGTATTAGTAATAGTAGTAGTAGTAGAAGTAGTAGTAGTAGTAGAAGTGGTAGTAGTAGTATCAGTAGTAGTAGTCGTAGTGGTAGAATTAGGAGTAGCAGCACAGGTAGTACTAGCAGTATTAGTATTAGCAGTAGTAGTAGTACTAACAGTAGTACCAGAAGAAGTTGCGGTAGAAGTAGTATTAGGAGTAGTAGTGGTAGTATAGGTAGCGGTGGTAGTAGTAGCAGTAGTAGTAGTAGCAGTGGTAGTAGTAGTATTAGTCGTAGTAGTAGAATTAAAATTAACAGTAGAGTTAGTAATAACAGAAGTAGCAGTATTAGTAGTAGTAGCAGTAGTAGAAGCAGCAGCGGTAGTAGTAGTATTAGGAGTGGTAGTGGTAGTATTAGTGGTAGTAGTAGTAGTTGCAGTATTTCTAGTAGTACTATTAGTAGTAGTAGGAGTAGTAGTAGTAGTAGTATTAGCAGTAGTAGTAGTAGTAGAAGCAAAATTATGAGTAAAGGTGGATGTTTTAGTAGTAGTAGTAGTAGTAGTAGATGTAGTATTAGTAGTCGTAGAAGTAGATTTAGGATAAGCAGTATAGGTAGTAGTAGTAGTAGCAGTAGTAGTAGTAGTAGTAGTAGTAGTGGGCTTAGTAGTAGTAGTATTAGTAGTAGCAGTAGTAGTATGAGCAGTAGCGTTAGTAGTAGCATTAGTTGAGTTAGTGGTAGTAGAGATATTATTAGTATTAGGAGTAGCAGTGGTAGTAAAATTAGTAGTAGTTGTATTAGTAGCATTAGAAGAAATGTGAGTAGTAGTAGAGGTAGTAGTAGTAGTAGTTGTAGTAGCAGTAGTATTCGTAGTAGTAGTAGTAGTAGTAGTAGTAGAAATGTGAGTAGTAATAGAGGTAGTAGTATTAGTAATAGCAGCAGTAGTAGCAGAAGCAGTAGTAGTAGTAGTAGTATTAGTATGAGCAGGAGCGTTAGTATTATTAATAGTTGTAGTAGTGGTAGTAGCGGTAGTAGTAGCATTAGGAGTTGTAGTGGTAACAATAGTAGTAGTGGTAGTATTATTAGTGGTATTTGTTGTAGTATTGGTATTAGTAGTAGTGTTGGAAATAGTTGTAGTAGTAGTAGTAGTAGTAGTAGTAGCAGTAGTATTAGTAGTAGTAGTCGTTGTAGTAGAAATAGGAGTAGCATTAGAGTTAGTAGTAGTAGTACTAGTAGAAGTAGTATTAGTATAAGCAGTGGCGGTAGTAGTAGAATTAGGTGAAGTAATGTTATTATCAGTAGTATTATTATTAGTTGTAGCAGCAGTTTTCGGACTAGTAGTAGTAGTAGAATTAGTAGTAGTACTAGTAGTAGTAGAAGTAGTAGCGGTTGTAGTAGTATTAGGTGTAATACTGGCAGTAATGGTAGTAATAGTAGACGTAGGATTAGTAGAATTATTATTAGTAGTAGTAGTAGTAGTAGTAGTAGTAGTAGTAGTAGCTGTATTCGGAGTAGTAGTAGTATTAGTAGTAGTAGTAGTAGTAGTAGTACTCGTAGCAGTAGAATTAGGAGTAGCAGTAGAGGTGGTAGTAGTATTAGTAGTAGTAATAGTAGTAATAGTAGTAGTAGCAGTAGTAGAAGCAGTAGCGGTTGTAGTACTATTAGGAGTAGTAGTGGTAGTAGCGGCAGTTGTAGTATTAGGAGTAGTATTGGTAGTAATAATAGTAGTAGTATTTGTAGTAGTACTAGAATTATTAGTGGTAGTATTAGTAATACTGGTAGTAGTAGCAGTAGTTGTGTTGCTGGTAATAGTAGTAGTAGTTTTAGTAGTATTAGTAGTAGTGGTATTAGTAGTAGAATTAGTAGTAAAAAAGAAGTAGCCGCAATAGTAATAATAGCGGTATTAATAGCAGTATTAACGGTAGAAATAGCCGCATTTGTATTATTAGCTGTTAGAATCGTAGAAGTAGTTGTAGTAGTAGTAGTAGTAGTGTTAGAATTAGTATTAGCGGTAGTAGTAGTAGTAGTAGTAGTAGTAGTAGCAGCAGTATACTTAGTTGTATTAAAAAGATTAGAGGCAGAAATACAGGTGCTGGTATTAGTAGTAATTGTTGTAGTAGTAATTGTAGTAGTAGTAGTATTGGTTGTATTAGTTGTAGTAGTATTAGTAATATTAGCTTTGGTAGTAGCAGTAGTATTTGTGGTAGTAGTATTAGTGGTAGTATTACGGTGGTGGTGGCAGCAGTATTAGTATTATTATTATTAGTGGTAGTAGTATTAGTAGCAGTATTAGCAGTAATAGTGTTTGTGTTAGCAGTAGTAGTCCTAGTCGAATTAATACAAATATTAGTGTTTCCATTATTAATGGTGGTAGTCGTGGTGTCATAGTCGAAGTGGAATTATCAGCATGGGGTAGCAGTATTACTAGCAGTAGAAGCAGTAGAAGTACTGGTAGAAGTAGTAGAAGTAGTAGTAGTATTATTTGCAGTAGTAGTAGTAATAGTAGTAGTAATATCAGCGTTAGTAATTTTAGTATTATTTATAGTAGAAGTAATAGTAGTATTGGTGGTGTTAGTAGAAGCATTGGTGTTTTTAGTAGTAATGGTAGTAGTAGAAGTAGGATTAGAAGTAGTAGAAGTGTTACTATTATTAGTTGTAGTAGCTTTAGTAGCAGTAGTAGTAGTAGTAGTATTATTAATGGTAGTAGTATTAGCAGTGGTGGTGGAAGTGGAAGTAGTGGTGGTAACAGCAGTAGCAGTAGCCGTGGTAGTAGTAGTAGTTGTAGTAGTAGTGGTAGTAGTAGTGTGGTGGTGGTGTCAGCAGTAGTAGTAGCGGTGTTATTAGTAGTAGTTTTTGTAGTAGTAGTAGTATTAGTAGTAGTAGTAGTAGTAGTAGTAATAGTAGCAGCAGTATGGAGGTCATTGTAGTAGTTGCAGTAACAGTAGTAATAGTACTAGTATTAGCGGTGGTAGTAGTAGTAGTAGAAGTGGTACTAGTGGTTGTTGTATTATTATTGTTATTAGTAGCAGTAGTAGTGATGCTTGTATAGTAATTGTAGTAGTAGAAGTGGTAGTAGTAGCTGTAGAAGTAGTAGTATTATTTGTAGTAGTTTTGGCAGTAGTTGTAGCCGTAATAGTAGTAGTAGTATTACCATTGTTGCTGTTAGTTGTAGTAGTAGTAGTAGTAGTAGTAGTATTACTAGTAGTAGTAGCAGTAGTAGTATTAGTGGTAGTAGTAGTAATAGTAGTAGTAGTTGTATTTGTAGTGTTTTTTGTAGTAATATGGCGGTGGCGGCAGCAGTAGTAGTAGCAGTATTAGTAGAAGTACCAGTAGTAGTATTAGCAGTAGTTTTAGTAGTAGTAGTTCTAGTAGTTGTAGTAGTGTTAGTAGTAGCAGTGGTAGTGGTGCTGGTAGTAGTATTATTAGTATTAGTGTTGTTGATTGTAGTAGTAGTAGTGGACGTGGCAGCAGTGGTTTTAGATATAGTGGTAGCAGTGTTATATTTATAAGTAGTAGTAGTAGTATTATGAGTAGTAGTAGTGGTAGTGGTATTAATAGTAGCTGTAATTGATGACGTAATATTAGTAATAGTGGCAGTGGCAGCCGCAGTTGCTGTAGTATTATTGTAGTAGTGGTTGTATTACCAGCAATAGTGTTAGCATTATTAGTATTGTTATTAGTATTATTAGTTGTGTTATTGGTAGTAGCATTAATATTTGTAGTAGTAATGTTAGTATTCGTGGTAGTATAATGGAGGTTGTTGTATTATTAGCAGTAGCAGTAGTAATGGCAACAAAATCATCGGTGGAAGTAGTTTTAGTAGTGGTAGTAGTAGTAGTAGCAGTATTAGTAGTATTCGTAGTAGTAGTATTGGCAGTACTATTAGTAGTAGTAGTAGTTGTTGCCTCAGTGCTAGTAGAAGTAGTATTAGTAATATTATTAGTAGCATTATTTGTAGTATTTCTGTTAGTATTAGTGGTAGTAATATGCAGTTGGTTGTAGTAGTAATAGGACTAATTTTAGCGGTGGTAGTAGTAGTGGTGTCAGTGGTTGTGTTAGTAGTAATTTTGGTGGTAGTAGTAGTAATGGTAGTATAAGTACTAGTAGTAGTAGTAGTAGTAGTAGTAGTAGCGGTATTGGTAGTAATCGACGTACTTTTGGTATTATTTGCAGTAGTAGTATTAGCAGTAGCAGCGATAGTTGTATTAGTAGTAGCAATAGTAGTAATATTAGCAATATTATTAGTTATAGTAGTAGTAGTAGTAGTAGTAGTAATAGTAGTAGTAGTAGTAGTAGTAGTAGGAGTAGTAATGTTGGTGGTAGTGGTAGTAATAGTGTTGGTGGTAGTAGTAGTATTAGTAGTGGTAATGTTAGCAGTAGTAGTTGTAGTAGTAGTAATAGTATTAGTAATTGTTTTATTATGAATATTAATAGTAATGTCGGTAATAGTAGTAATAGTGGTACTAGTAGCCGTAGCATTAACAGCAGTAGTATTAATAGTAATAATAGTAGTAGTTGTAGTGATAGCCCTAGTGGTGTTGCTGGTTGTGATAGTAGTAGTTATATTCGTAGTGGTGGCAGTAGTAGTATTAGTAGTATTATTAGTAGTAGTAGTAGAATAGTAGTAGTAGCAGTAGTTGTGATAGTAGTAGTAATTGTGGTAGTAATAGTAGTAGTATTGGTAGTAGTAGCCGCAGTTTTAGTAGTATCAGTAGTATTTCTAGTAGTAGTATTAGTACCATTAGCAATAGTAGTAATGGTATTATTGACAGTATTAGTGGTGCTGGTAGTAGTATTATTAGTAGTAGTATTGTTGTTTATTGTATTAGTAGTGCTGGTGGTATTAGTAGTTGTATTTTTAGCATTAGATTTAGCAGTAGTTTTAGTAGTTGTGTTACTAACAGTAGTTGTAGCGGTAGTAGTACTTGTAATAGTAGTTGCCATAGTAGTAGTAGTAGTGTTAGTAATAGTAGTTGTAGTGGTAGTATTTGCATTGGTATTAATAGCAGTAGTAGTAGTAGTAGTATTAGTATTAGTAGTAATAGTAGTAGCAGTAGTAGTATTATTTGATTCGTTTTAGTAGTAGTATTTTTTCTTTTAGTAATATTTTTAGTAGTAGTGGTACTGGTAGTATTAATAGTAGTATTAGTGTTAGTAATAGGAGTATTTACAGTAGTATTAACAGTAGTAGTACTAGTAGTAGTAGTAGTATTAGCATTAGTAATAGTAGTTTTGTTGGTATTAGCAGTAGTTTTAGTAGTGGTGTTGGTAGTAGTAATACTAGTAGTTTTAATTGTAGTAATAGCAGTAGTAGTAGCAGTTGTAGTAGTAGTATTAGTAGTAATAGTATTAGTAGTATTATTAGTAGTATTGGTATTAGTAGCTGTAGTATTGGTGCTGCTAATAGTAGTTGTAGTAGCAGTAGTGATACTAGTAGTAGTGTTAGTAATGATAGTGGTAGTATTAGTAGTAGTAGAAGCATTGCCAGCATCCGCAGTATGTCTTTTCACTAACAGTGGCACTGCTACTAGCGGTAGTGTTAGTTGCAAATCCATTGACAGTAACAGTCTTTCAGGTAGTATCCGCTGCGCAGATCTTGCATTTACCGATGGGGTAGCGGTAGTGATGCCAGCGGTACCGAGGTGATTTCTTATCCGTTTACCCGGTTAACATCTCGGAAGGCCGTACACTGGCTTACCAGTTTACCCGGAGGGCTGGTCACCGGCTTACCGAGGTGGGAAAGTGCGTTTAGGTGGAAGTTAGGAGAATTCATGCTGTGGTTAAATGCGACTAAAACGCCATCACACCATGTCGTAGGGGTGGTTCTTGCAGCTCGTGTATGCTTATCCATGCATGCATCCTGTCATGCGACTCGGGCAATGAACAAACACAGGGCACGTGAATACATTTCAGATTGCCTAGGGTAGTAGGGCTGGGGGGGGGGGTGGAGGTTACCGGATGTGATAGTGGGCCGGTGGTCATGTCTCGACGGCAGCCGCTTGAAGAGGCGCCGTCCAAGGCCAACACCACCATCGCCTAGTGGCCAGTTCAGGCCAGTCAGAAAACTCGAGGGCTTTGTTTAGCTTAAAACCGTGAGCATGCTGACTGGTCTGACGGGGTGGGGGAGGGGAGCATGCAGGCACGCGACACCGAGTGCGGCTGTGGGAACAGTTGTCGCAGCATTACGAACACTTCGAGGTCACGCAGGGTCGGACATGAAGACCCTTGAGTGGGTGTCTGCATTTGGACCCTACCTACCCATGCCTTTTCGTGCCAGTGCTTTGCGACCGCGAGAACAAAGAATACGGGTGGTCGGGGTGGCCGCCGCATGTCTGCAGGCACTTAGTGGATAGCGAGGACTGTACGCTGTTCACTGACGGCATTCATAGGGACATGCCATCTGTCGACGCAACCTCACTACCTAGGCGGAAATGTCGCTGACGTAAATTAAACACGTTGCGCTAGACATACTTAATTTGGACGGATGTGTGACTTGAAATTTAGTTCTGGGTTCAATATTTCGATTTCGAACGTCACATTATTCTCTTACCAGTGAACAGGCAGTTTCCCTGCGATCGGCAAAGGTATTCACAGGAAGAAAATGACTAGTTGTTTAAGTTTTAATCTGAAAAATTATCCCTCGCGACAACAGTATCCGTTATTTTTCCACTTGTTGCTTTACTGTTCGCAATATTCACAGTTGACCTTTGACGACAGTAAGAGTTGTCGTAGCCGTAGAAGGGAATTTAACAACGCCATCAGGCGTTCTGCAGAATGATTAGTCGACGTAAACTTCGGTACACAAGCTACCTAATGCACACTCGCGGTAGCATTATTGGTAGTCCTAGACTTAGCAGTCCCCATAGCCTACGTCGTACTTGTGCTAGGACGGCACCAACAACAGCAGGATCTGCATTGTCATATCTTAAACTGATTGTGCTCGTAACATCTTGTGCTAGTGTTATCGGTACTACCTGCGTATACGAAAATTGCCGATGGATGGACTGCCTTTCCATGTGCAGACAACTGTCTTGCCGTATTACTCCGATTGTTAGCCAAGTACACAAACTTTACCTTTACGGGGATTTACGCAGCAGACATACGTTTTCGCGTGGGGACTAGCACAGTACGTTTTACAGAAGCGGCAGTACCGGCATTGCCTTAAATCCGGTAGGACTTGCAGTAGGCTTGTTCCACGCAGGCAGTTCAATGGTGGCTGTAAAGCCTCGTTTCCACAACTGGCAGCAGCCTAGACGTAACCCAGCACTTCCACACGTCATTCGTGCTGGCGTATTACTAGCTAATTCATTCCTTTACTACTAGCAGTATCAACCTTAACCGTTACTTCTGCTATCTGCTGTTCGGCAGATAAAGGTAGCAGTGACATACTTAGTACTATCGGTCAGCGATATGAGTCAGTGTGCTAAGTCTACAAATGTTAACTGGATTTCTGAAAGGTGTTTTCGTTTCGAAAAGATTACTTAGGTAGGGTTTTGAACCTAATAATCACGTAGCTTAATCATATAATAATTCATTTACCGCAGGACGCTGGCTTTCAAAGGCATGAGCGGTTCTGTCTGAAGCCGTGCTGCAGGTCTGAGAGTACGTGGTTCTGCTCCAGGAACTTCTTTGTTGCTTTCTTAACTATGACCTCCATTATTTTACAGCAGATGCGGGTGAAACTAACAGGCTGGTAATTGTTAGCACTAGTGCGAGCCCCGCCCTTGTATATCGGAAAGATATTCGCAGTTTTCCATTCCGATGACAGCCTTTCTAATTCACATGACGAGCGGAAGATGTGTACCAGTGGTTCGGAGAGTGCATTCGCCAAATCTTTCAAAAATTTGGCCGGTATATTGTTTGGACCCGAGGACTTTGCTTCTTTGAGATTTTGCAGCAGATTTTCACGCAGAGGGTAGTGGAGAAATGGAACGATCTCCCTCAGTCAGTCGTGGAGGCTACATCCCTGCAACTCTTCAAGAAACGCTGGGATGATTATTTGTGTCCCCTGTTTTCCCTCGACGGTCTGAATCTGAACTAATACCCCTGGTCCCCACAAGTATTTCCTCTGAGACAATGCTACTCAAATGAACCAAGTACCATTTTTATAGTGAATATTTTTTGTATGTGTACAGTTATTTCTAACGAGCTGAATGTAATCAATAGGGTTTTCAAAGGCTTTGCCTATTATCCTTACCAAATAAACTGAAAATAAACTGAAACCCTTTCCAAGACAACTGTCAGGAAGAGTATGGAGTCGAGTACGGGATCAGCGCTCTCAACAGCATTACTAGCACTGCGACTGAGAAACTGTGTTTCTCTAGTAAAAACCGAGCCAAAATACTGTCCTTAGTGTTCGGATTTCCCGCTGTTCTCAATGACTTCTACACCATTATCATCCGTCAGTACTGCGTCTGGGTTCTTGTTTTTCAGTCTACTGTTAAGATAGTGAAATAAAATCTTGGACTTCTGTTCAGCCTGTCTGATAATCTTGGATGCATACTCCTTCCGTGCCTGACGGATACACTTTTTGACTGCATTTCGTTGACGAAAAAATTCTTCGAAAAGCGCTAACGACGTAATTTCCCTGAATGTTTTTCATGTTTTCCTTTTCTTCCGTAGCTACCAATTTAGGTCTTTAGTTAACCAAGCAGGTCGAA
>CACRXP010000359.1:25753-42218 GCA_902702965.1 Spirometra erinaceieuropaei | reverse complement strand
TTGTGATCCGATCTCAGTGATGTTAATCCTTGCACTTCTTCGGCCGACAGGGTTTGCTGATGTCATATTTGCCAGGGGATACCAATGGCACAGCTGGGTATGTGAGCACGCATGTCTTCTGACAAGTCCAGAGAGGTCCAGATGACCCTAAATCTATGGCCTTCATTGATCCCCCTATAGGCTCAAATATTCGTATTAACTCCCAGGCCGAATCCGAGGATGCTTGTGGCAAAGGACGTGTTCCATATTCATGCACTAATACCTGGGAAAAATGCAAGGCACAGGAGGCCAAAATGTATTAGATGCCATAGGACATTCTGATACTACGTCGGTGGAGCAAAAACCTTGCAGGTGCGTGATGAACGCGATTAAGACTGCGAAACAGGAATATGGCCTTTACAATACGACGCGAACTTGATTAGGAGAGCTCATACTTATTTTCTATCGGCTACCTTTTACAAAATGTAAATATTACGCATTCATTCCACAGAAATTGGTGACTTCCGTTAAAATGTACATACCGACGTCTTTAACGTACGCAACAAAGCTTGCAACATAATCCACGGAGCAAACCTCCGGCATTCTAGCTAATGCACGTGTTTTAGTAAGTGAAGTCAGTAAGTATTTACATTCTGCTGACAGCCTGATAGGCAAAGTGTATTTCATGCGATCATTCCTCTGACGCAAACGGACGTTGGCTCAAATATGGATATCAGATTTGGAATTCTCAGTACGAACAGAAGAGCATGAACTAAACTGTAGGACTAACTTGTGAAAGATTAAGAAATATTTGATGAGCTGAATATCTCGTTGCACTATCGAGTAGCGACACCAAGCAGATGAAACGCGCGATGAACCAGTGTCTGGAGCACCAGCACACCAGATGCCATTGCCTCAACTGCCTACATTGTTTTCGCCCATTCAGCCACTCACATGCGCCTTCATGGGAACCTGCGGTAAATCTGCGCAGACATGATCCCATTACCACACATTTCCTCATTAACACATGCACCGCAGATGACCACCGCCAACACCTGGCATTATCAGCCCCTCCCAGGTAAGTGAGCAGTGTGCTTTTCGGCTGCCTTCTCCATGCAGCCCCTCTGCTGCATGTGAGGTCCGAACGCTCTACGCCATTGTATGTGTGAAATGTTGGTGTGTGCGCACGGGGAATCTGGCCGCGTGTGTGGCACGCGCAGACGGACTGTTATCAGTTTTGTCAGTCATCTCTCAGCGTCAGCTGGTTGTCCGGCCCGGGCAGTTGACTGGTGCACGAGGCAGGGTAGAGCGAGTGAGGTCGACTATCATCGCGTAAGTCTTCACTATAACAATCTGGCACGCTTGGGACTATCACGGTGCGTCAAAAGCCGTGGCTTGGAATGTAGCCAAGTGACGCTTTAACCCAAACCACGCAGTCAGCCCAGTTGCGTGTTTGTGTTGCGTGGACGATTGGTGGATTGGGAGGCAGGCTTCAATGGCTCCCTCTTAATGACACTCTTTCGCGTATGTAAAATCTGAGCCGCTCCTCTTTTTTGCGTGTAATCCTGGTGGGTGCGTTTGGAGAGACCATATCTTGTGTAGGGTGCGGGCAGACGGACTCTGCTCTGCCAGTCATTGTGTTCACTTCCCGCATCGGAAAAGCAATCGGCTCGGACAGCAGACGGGTGTCTGGAAGTGGGAAGAAAGAGTGAGATCGACAGTCTTAGCACACATTCCTCACTGAAAGCAATCTGACGCGCCTGAATCCATCACGGTGCGCTAAACATCGTGGCCAGGAAAGCCGGCAACTGACGGGCTAACTCGCACCTCACAATCAGCCCAGTGTGTGTTCTGCGGACTGGCCAACTGGTGGACTGAGAGTCAGACTGCAATAGCTCCTTCTTAATGCGATATCTGGCATAATCAGACATGTCGGATGCGTGTCGCCCGCCCCCTTTTATGTAGAATTCCAATGCTTGTGTTTGGGCGGTCAGGTCGTGTATGTGGCACGCGCAGACGCATCCTCTAGCTACGATAGCCTCTGCACTTACTCCCCACGCCATACGACCGACAGGTTGGGACAGTCGTCTGGGCCTGGGAATTGGAATAAAGAGTAAGGTCGATGGTCTCCGCACATATTCCTCACTATAAACAATCCGACGCGCCTGAGTCAGTCACGATGCGCTAAAAGCCGTGGCTAGGAACGCCGGCAACTTACACGCTAACTCGCACCTCGCAGTCAGCCCAGCGTATGTTTTGTGGAGTGGCGGACAGGTGGACTGAAAGTCAGGCTGCAGTGTCCCTTCTTAATGTGCCATCTGTGCTGCTCCCACTCCGCGGGATCCGAGCCATTCCCCTCTTCTTTTATCGTGTGTAGACTCCTGCTCATTGTGCGTTATGCATGCCCCCTCCCAAACGAGTCACGCAGTAGATGCGCTGGACCAACACGTGGGTCATGTCGGATCCTGGCAGGCGTTATCGCAATGCTCACGATGACGAAGGCCAACATCTCGGTGTGCGACGGTAGACCCAATGACTGGCAGACGCCGCGCGCACTAGGACCCCTGCCGCCCCCCCCCCCCATTGTTGTTGTTGGTTAAAGCCCTGGTCACTTGCTGTGTGGACAAGGGGGTATGGAGTGGAGTGCCAAGTTGCGGGCTTGACCATGCCATCCACCTGCACCCTCCGCTGCCTCCGGTCTTCTTGGCTACGTCTTAACAGGGGGTCCAGGTTGGGGAACAGGATGGAGTGGGGTAGATGCCGTGCAAGTCTACTATCACTATAAACTAATTCACGCACGTCACCGTCCCTGCTTCACCGTGCTTTGGAGCACACGGTGGACATCGTTGGCAACGACGGTCGAACTGTTTTGGACCAGGGGTTGTGGTGGTACGCCTAGGTGCGAGTCCGGCTGTGCCAGCCACCAGTGCCCTCCCCAGCCTCCGGTCTTCCTGACTCTGTTTTTATACCGGGCCGTGATGGAGGAGGGAGAGAAGGTGTGGTATACTCGGCGAAAGTCTATTATCCCTATGAGCTAACCCGCGCTCAAGTCACCGTGCATGCTCTCAGCTGCTGTGGGGCACACGCTGAGTATCGCCAAAGTCGACGGTCGGTCTGTCGTACTGTGTTGGATAACTTCTGTAAAAGGTGGATGTTGCGCGGTGACTCCGCTGAAGCTAGCTGATATCAGCATAAATAGTGATGTAGGTTTTCGGAACGAAACTGCAAGTGCTTGTGACAATGAATGTACTCGAAGTGCGCACACGCATTTCCGAAAAATAAATAGGGTTAATGAACAGAGAATGTACCATGCAAAATCTTAAGCATGGGAGTCCCGGTCGCATTCTGCAGAAACAAACTCCTTCAGAGCCACCTCATGAACAGTGAAAAAGCGTTCGAAACGCTTCTCTCCACTTTCTCTTTCAAATAATTTCTTAAGTATTGGAGGTCGGACACAGAAACATGGACCCCCAGTACTTAAGTTATCCCTGAGCCAAATTACTGGTCTCCATAACCTTGTCCTAACTTTACCCCCCTACTCCTAACCCTAGCACTAGCCCCCAAAAGCCTTACTCCGACCCTAACACCAATCCCAACCCCACTAACCCCAACACTAACCTTAACCCGAATTGAGGCTAAGGCCAACTGCAATACGGAGGGACACATATTTCCGTGTCCGAAAATATTGAAAATCAGTTTCGGTAAGGATCTGGCGAAGGTTCCCAAGCATCTGTGGCATACAAAGATTACCAGCTATACTTATTTAAGTGGGTTTTAGCCCGACACTATTATGTCGGTTTGGTGTTTGATCGTACAAAGTTGGGTCGTCTGTTGTAAACAGTCTGGTGTATTATCTACAATGAACTCAGCTCAGAGAGTTGAGAGGCGATTTCAGTAGGCACTTAATATTTATTTTTTAGTTGTCCTGCTTAATTTCGGTTGCTATATGTCAATGCATCAAAACTTTTCCGCTCGAAGAACAAATTTATCAATTATTTATACTTATTTCGCCATTCCTCTATGCGTACATAGGCCCCGCCCGTAATACCCCTATTACCAATTTATCAGTAAGACATGCACATTGGACTGGTCGTGTGTTTGGCGTCCTTCGTCTGATCGCTGCTTCAATTTCTATTGTTACTCCTCTTACTGCCTGTGGTCTAACGCGAATATTTCGCGGTCATTTCCCTCCAAATAACGGATGCCGCTCCAAACTGTTAACAACTAATTTTTGACTGGGGCCTAGAGTGTTTGTGCCGAAGACGGCACCCCAAGTTCACACACGCACACACATTTCTGAGGAATACATAAGGTGCGGGAACACCAGAAACACTACAGTGCATCTGGAATCCCAGTGGCACTCTGTTGAGGCAGAATTCATCGCAGTCGTTACATGAACCATGAAGAACTTTGAAAAACGCATGTCTGAAGTTTCTGCTCTAATTTTTGTCCGACTATATTGCAAACCAATCTGCTTTGTTATTCTGTTTATCATCTGTAGCACAATATGGCTGTTACGCGACCAGTCCCCTGCAGATAGCGGATGTTGACTCAAATATTCGCGATACGCTTCTGCCTGAACCCTAGAATGTTTCTGCGGAAATCTGCGCTTTAAGTTCACACATACACACTCACACGATAGTTCAACCGTCGTTCCTGGCCAAATCCACCATGTGCTCCACAGCATGGTGGAGCAGAGACGGTGACTTGTGAGTGAACTAGTTTATACTGATAGTAGACTTGGGCAGTAACCACATCACTCTCTCTTCTCCACTCCCCACCTGGACCCAGTTTCGAAGCAGAGTCAAGAAGAACGGAAACGGGAGAGGGCGCAGGTGGCTGGCACGACCGGACCCGCACCTAGGCGTGCCACCACACCCCCTGGTCCACAACACACATTTGTCCTGAAATTTTCGCCAACAACAATTACAACAGCCCAACAGAGGGTCAGAAGGGCTAGGATGATGGCTGGGCAACCATGTTCACCGCCGGTATACGCAGCAGGAGCGCAAGCGCATCTACCGGCAGGGAACCAGGTGTCAGGGAACTGCCAGCACATACCAGACTGCGAGGGTGGGGGCCGACACACACATGCATTTCTGAGGATGGCATAGGCCGTGTGAATTCAGAGCGTACTATATAGCAGAACTTCGGTTAAATCTCCCAAGAAGCAAACGACTCGCATCCGTTCCATGAGGTTTCATACGGTCTGTGCAACAAAGTGAGTTCTGCGCATCGTTATTGCTGCAGTTAATAGATGGCTGCTGAAATATTCACACCAACTTTCTGTGCGAACCACAGGATGTTTCTGCCAAGGATTTTGCTGCTATGCTCCCACATCTATTTCCGGGGAAGAAGAAAACATATTAGCTCGCAGTATATCAAGAGGCAGAAAACACGTGGTGAATTCTGGCGACGCTTCGACGAGTTAAACTACTCGCCGCTGCTTCATGCTACGTGAAAAATTTTCGAAACACGTGTCCGATCTCTTGACTGATGCATATGCACTTAATATGGCAAACTAGTCATTGCACACATGTTGCTGACCGTCTGTTGGAGAATGTGAATATTGAGCGGCCATTTATCCGCTCAGATGTGCATACCAGTTATTAAAACGAACCTCAGATGAATTGTGCCGACGAACGTGTTATATGTTCATAAATACATTTCTGAGCAAATTCCAAAGCATGGCAATAGAGATTAGACTAAACACCGTAATGGACTTCTAAAAGACAGGCAAAAGTTTGATGAGTCGAGCCTCTCGAGGTTGCATCGGACATTAGCACAAGATCAGCGAAATATACATCTAGCCTTTTAGCTACCACTTGCGCAGCGAGCAAGGCAAGTCATTCAGTACTGGTGTCCTGCCGATCGCCTTGATAGGAATGTGAATATTGCGCGGTCATTCTGCTGAACCAATTAGATATCAGCCCAAATAGCCACACCAAGTGTTTCAAGTTCACACTCCAATTTCTGAGGAAAGCAAAGCGTCCAAGCTCAAAATGCCCTACACCTCAGAAAACACGAGGGAATTCTGGTAGCTTACTTATGTGCAGTTGCGTCTTGATGAACGATAGAATCGGCACAACACATGTTCGGTTTTTTAGCTACTACCCATGCTGGGAGTATGGTGGCTCACTCAGTATTTATATTCTGCCCTGAAACCAGGTCACGCAATAGACGTACTGGAACAACACGGGGTGCTAGATCGGAGTCCCGCAAACATTATCGAGAATGCGCACCCATAACAAATACCGACATTAGGATTTGGCGGCAGGCCCATTTGCAAGTCCACGCGGCGCCAGTTGGGATCCCTGTCGCCTCTTTGTTTGAGTTGTGGTAATAAAATCCTAATAGAGTGCTTGCTGTTAACTCAGTGGTGTGGTGGTATGCCGAGATGCAGATCTTTGCCATGCCAGACATTTGCGTCCTCTCCCACCTCTCGGTCTTCTTGATAACACCGGGCCCTGGTGGGAGAGGATAAGAGTGCGGTAGATGCTGCGTAAGTCACCGCCCCTGCTCTCAACCTGCTGTGGAGCACACGGTGGACATCGTCCAAATCGACGGTCGGACTGTCATGTCATTTATATTCTGCTGACCGCCTAATGTTCAATATGAATACTACGCGGTTATTCTGCCGAAGTCAATGGATTTCGCTCAGATATTTCCACTAACTTCCGAGTAGAAACTGAGAATGCTTATGCTGAAGAATTTATTTCAGGATCACATATTCATTTCTCGGGACACTAGAAAGTTTGACATTATAAAATGCGCTACATGTCGGAACGAACATAACGATGACTGGAGAATCTCCTGGTCGGCTGAACCCTTCAGAGCTGCTTTATTTAGCAGCACGATGTCGGGAAAATATAAAATGTTGCTTTTGGTCATTCCCACTGCTGGAATTATGGTCAAGCAATTAATATTCATATTTACGGCTATCAGCGCAGCTTGTCGCGTCGTGACTGCTGGAACTGCATGACTGATCAATTCAGGGGAAATGACACGTCTGCTGAAAAATTAAGGATCCTGGACAGTAGACCGAGCACCTTAGGTGCATCCTTAACCGCTCATTCACTATCAACAAGGAGGTTTCAGCGGGTCCGCCCGGACTGAAGCCAAAGCTAACCCTGATTGACAAATCTCCGAGGCATTGTCGGGAACAGTGCAATTTATGCCCAGTGGAAAAGCTCTTGGCGTCACTTTGACCCAAGGGAAGCCTATAAGTGGCCGAATCTGAATATCTATCTAAACTGATCAAGGTATTCCAGTTAATGAAACAACGCACCTGACTCTTGAACGCTACTTCTTAACATAAACTTAATAAGTGGAGACGTAGACACACTGGCTGACAGAACAGCATCCCCATCTACGCGCGCAACTCAAGATCTTACCTCAATTTCACGCAAATTACATTTTGACTAAAGAGGGTGTTGTGGAGCTCACACTGGTAGTCATAAATTCTAAATCAGGAACCCATAGGTGGCTGTTTTTTTCCTTCCTGAATATAATGACGCCATTCTATCACTTGGCAATCTTCAAAACCACGACTGCCAACACGTCGTGATGGGTCAGAAGCGTATTTGATAGTTTGTGGTAAGAGAACTAAATGCTGGACTCTAGCTACATACACTCTTTTCCCTTCCTCATGCTTTAGTGGTCTGTTCGAAGTAGTTCGGCTGAAGATGGGGTGTAGCGCCATTTTTGGTAGATCATAAAGCTGCCGCGCAACGCATGCTACACATAGACTTGGATCTTACGGTTATGAGGTGTAGCATAAAATTCACACTACAAAGTAACCACTTAACTTAAGCGTCATCAAAGATGACCAGGGCACCCCTCTATGCTCTTTTCCGCCAGCTACTCACCACCAGCGTATCTGAGCCCTTCGGTTTGCTGGTAATAAAATACGACTGACATGCTGTCAAAACCTTCGTCTAGCATGCGCCGCCGCTATTTAGAACCCAGGAGGATCCTGTGCAGTCCGAATAACGCATTTCATGAACCCGTATGATTCCTGTCGTGGTTAAGTGCACGGGTGACGTTGTCCATTGGGTATTTAAGAACACATGCTTTCAATATACACTGAGAATATTGTATATTTATGTAGGCACTCCGTATCAGTTGCCGTCATGATACCTATTAGCAGGATTAGAGAAGTATGACCAATATGTGTCGGGCGCAAATTCTCAGTGCGCAGTCGTATTCCGTATAGATACCGATTTGACGGTCAATTGTTCGCTGGTCACCTTTTCTTTTTTATTTTTGGTCCTGGAGCCAACTGGCTTATGGCATCGAAGGTGTCTTGGTGTATCTGGTGAGACACTTGCAAACCAATTTTTGGGAGTTTGGCATCCATGCGAAGCAGAAGACCTTCCAGCAGTTGACGAGCAGCAAGGTCGCCGATTTCGTTGCCAAATATGTTGACATCCATCAAAGTCTTGGAGTAGGCGATGATTCTACGATGGAAGCAGAATTTTTCGTCAGATATCTCGCTGTAGCAAGTGAATGTGGGATGAATTTTAAGTTTCAGTGAACTCACACAATCTTTGAACCGAATTTCCCCGTCGGATAATAATAATTATAATTTTTGCGGACTACGAATTACTTCCTACCTTGTTAAATCCTTTAAGAATAAAACCAATAGTTCCTTGTTGCCGATTTGTACTGGAATTTAAATGCAAACCGCTAGGACGCAGAATATGAATGGTCACCCGATGCAGACTTGACATAGTACGTAAAAGCAAGATATGTAAATGACCGTGTGATCAAAATTTGAGAAAAGCATAACTTACACAATCTAAAAACATGCAACATGCGAATGGCCGGAACGGCCGATATCAAATTTTTGTTAGGTGTCCCAGCAACCGAGCTACAGATCTTGATCATGGGGTTAAAATCGCGCAAAATACCATGTCAAAGTTCTCCGGTTTACGTTTAACACAAAGGCTCGATTTGAGTTGTACAAACGTAATTTTTAGTTGTCACAACGCTTGCAAGTCGCGTAAGCAGCTGGAGATAAGACCGAGCGAGCTTTGCAAGACTTTGTAATTTAGCATTAATTGCCCTCGTTTTATTATATTTTGTTGAACTTTACTTCTGATGAGGGTAATCGAGGAAGTTATAAAACGTATCATCACATCAAACTGGTACAGTTATTCTCTCTTCAGTCCCTATCCAGAATCCAAAAGCCCCAGCACCACTTAATGCACGATTGTATCTTTTGCTTCAGTTAGGCTCCTGATGTAAATTGTAGCGTAATAGTCACCAATTCGCTTATATGAAAATTTGCTACAGACAACTGTGTCTCATTGACCAAAAAATCTGGATTAAAACCCTTTTTACGAAATCTGTCATTGATAGTCGGTTTTACAGTAGCGACGAGCTTCTATAGTACGCTTGCGCCTCATGGATGGTTTCGATTAATGAGTTTCAGAACCATAACAAGCACTCGTTGATGCAAAGCCTGCCCCACGACTGACCGCATTCTTGTACGCAAGGGCTGGGTAAGTGCAGCTACAGACTTTTGGCCACTACGTAAAGCAGAGAGGGACGACGAGCAGGATTTAGCATACAAGTTAATTAAAGTTAGAACGTGTTAGCGGTTTAAAACGCCCGCCATAACCGCAGTGACCGCACGGACTTCGATGTAGCAGAACAAGTACTTGCCTTCGCTAGGACGTTGCCAACAATCTCGTTTTGTAGGATAATTCTGACTGCCAAAGCCCTATTTTGGAACACAGGCGTTGAGACTTTTCTTATTTAACTTGGTTACAGCAGGCACGAACCAGACCATAGAATATATCTAAATACTATTCAATGGACGGATGACGCATGACCATTCTATTCCCCCTGTTTGAGAAGAGGGACAAAACGGAATGTGCTAAAAGTGGAACCACCGGCTTGGCCATGGTCGTTGCGAAAATCTTCGTGATTCTCTGTTAAGTCCTTTGTTACCTTCTAGAAATGTGCGAAAAACAAAATAGAATGGTAAATTTCCTTCTGACAGAAAGGGTTTGGTTGGCTTATCATGAAAGAATCTCGAACAGGATGTTGACTTGTTTTCACTGCAGCGTTTGACTCAGTTGATGGAAGTGCTCTCTAGAAGGCAATAAAGAAAAATTGTGTATGGATACTCACAAACGTAATCCAGGCCTAGTGATAGCTCGACCGTCGCAAGCGACAGTCAACCCTTGCCCCAAGAGGTGAATTCGGCAGCGGTGACTTGTGGGTGAATTTGTTAATAACGAAATTGACTTTCGCCGCAGCCTTCCATACTCTCTTCCCAGAACCACGTTGCTCTGATGGTAAGACGAAATCAAGACAGGCGACTGTTTTCACGGGCACCGTGGCTGAGAAACCTGAGCAGCTTTGGCAAGAATGACAGAAGACTGGCATTAACCAAGAACTATGGTAGTCTGACCCTTAGTTCTGAGAGGGATCGAGTTAACCTGTCAGTCGACAACTTCCTATGCTGACCCTCCTAGAGCGTCGTGAAAGATTCAAGTATGTCAGGCTTATGATATTGGAGAAAGCGCTGACCTGCCGTGGGGACCGGTTCCCAGTGTTGGCCTCATTGTGCCCTCTTCCGAAAACCAGTGGACTTGCCCTAGTCAAACCGACTGGGAATGATATTGGGCGCAGTGACTGCTTGGGAAATCAGCTTACCAAATCAGATTTGGTAGATTCCATGCGTTGCAATAGTCTGGACGGGCAACTGGACCCCAAATGTGATTAAACTCACGGCCCCCGATGAGGCCTCGTTTCTCAGGTGATTAGAGCGTTGGCTGTACTCAAACCTCGTCTTTGCTTTCTTGGGTTCGAAATCCACCGAGGCCCCCGAGGGTTTCACAGTTGGATTAAAATAAATTATTTTGACGGTCACTGGAACAACTGCATTCGTTTGAATCTTCGGAATTGTATAAGAGCGAGGAACGTCTACCCAGGCAGTGTCATCGGCAGTTTCCTCCACACGCGCAAGCGAGGGAAAACCACCAACACCACAACTATGGAACTCTCTGCCATGTATAAGAATGAGGCAGATGCAACGGGACTCATGGTCGCAGAGCTTGGCGTTTGGCTACCGGCCATCGTCCGGCAGCTACCATGCGTACCAGAATCATGCAGACAAAGGACTGACTGAACGCATGTGAGTAATTGGATGCAGTCTATCCGGTCCCATGCTACAACTATCCCTCCCGTTATAAGGGTCAGAGAGCAATGAAGACTCAGCTCACGAATACCTGAGAAAAAACTGATCTTTCAAAGAGGCGATCCGTTGTCTCACATCGCTGTCAACACCCAGGAGAAGGGTCGTGAACTCAACTTCGTGGAACGCAGACACCGGCGTGGGCCGGCAATGAAACAAGGAGAGAACCGCTTACACCACACAATAAACGGACACGACAATATAACTCCTGTTACACGCGTTTCGCGCACGCAGCCAAACGATGCGGCTCAGTTCCCAGCCAAGAACAAACACGGCCGTCACACACCGAGGCCGTCGTTAGTTGAATTGCGCGAGTCTATCGCAGCCCAGGAAAAAACTCCCTCTCCCCACTCGTTGAATTACAAAACTTCCAGTTTCGTTGCAATCATAACCTCTAAAATCGGCTCCTGTACGAGTCCGAAAGATGAGACGAATACAACTGCCATTTCCTTGATCGCACGTCTTTCTTTGCCACAGGAACCTGGGTCTCACATATTCCCACATTACACTTAGTAACTTTATCGTGCCGGCCAAACTATAGGTGCATGTTCTTTTAGCAGAATTGGGTTTCGAGATGCCAGAGAAATTTCTTTAACGCAAAAGCGGCTCTCTTTCGAAATCCTTTAAACCTTGTATTTTCAATATACGAGATTTTGAAAATGCCAAAGCGCATCTAAAGCGATGCAAAACAGGGCATGCACGCAAAAGTTTTTCCGCCTGAAGTAACTTTTACTTTTCCTTTATTTTATCCATCTTTCAGCGTATATTCTATCCGACATTAACTAAAAGTCTCAAGTTTAGTGCTTAAATCCGTGAGCGCTGACCACCGTGTAAGTCACATCTAGGGTTAGCTGGTCGTGGCGTCACTCAATCACTTCTGGGTTTGTATTGTTAGATGTTCTTATTTGCTTTTCGGTCTCTGTCTTTTTTGGGTTGGGCAAATATCATCTTGAAAGTGCAGTGAAATGAGCACAGTAAAAGGATCTTTATTCATACGTGCCCTCATGACGATGAACATACTACGTAAAAATTTGGAGCTTCTCCTGTTTGCAATCATTTCTCAGCAAACGAAACAAATTTATTTTGACCCAACCTCGAAAAGTTCGGTACCTTCGATGGAATTCGAGCTCACGACAGCAAAGAGAAGGCTTAAGTACAACCAACGCTCTGGCCATCTGAGCTACGGGGTCCCAATGTGAGCCGTGAGTTTAATCGCATTTGGGTCAAATTACACACCAAACCCATTGCAACGTATGAAATCCAACAAACCCGACACAGTAAACTGACTGCCCAAGCAGGATTTCCTAAGTGATCAATCTTCGAACACTTACCAAGCGAACGCCCTCTACATTTGTGGAAGTATGCCCAAGATCTGAGGGATTTTCTTTTAGTGCCTTATTCACCTATTGCAGAATTTATTAAAACTTTAGGTTCAATATGGGCAGTAATCCGTGTCAGTTTGGCAGTAAAATGCTGACCCTGAAAAGTTTGAAACGTACGATCTAAGAAGCTGCATTGCTCGAACTGGAGCGAAGCTTCCACCTCGGCCGAGGGGATTTATTGCGTTCTCTGCCATATGCAGAATACTGATTTGTGGTCCAGAAGGTGGCAGTTTGGATGCTTTCTTTTTCTTCCCACCTGAAAAATGGACCCATTTATCCGAAAGCGCAAGCACTTATAGACTGCATAGAATAATGTGCGGTTTGATCAAAAGATAAGTGTATAACATCCAGGTCAGAAAAAACGGCTGGAATGATGTTTTCCTTGCTTGTCATTTCACACTCCGTTGACCGCTAATTTTTGTATATTCAGGTCGACCTCATATCCAATGCCCCTAGGAAATGTGTCTTAATCTGGAACTTTTCAAACTTACATATATTTTGGAACCCAAATATCCAAAGCAATCACTTTTCTCTAAAATAACTATTTCTGGAAACCAAACATCCTTACGATATATCCAACCGCATAGGCCCTCCTCACTGATATTCCTTAGAGTCTCACACAGGCATGCAAAAATCGATTCACCCCAGTGAGTGGTGTCCTTGACTATTTACAACTTACACATCTCTATCTCAAGTGTCCACGGCCGGAGCAACAAATGCCTGTTACGTGCAAATTACGATGCCAGATACAGATGATTAATGAGTAGAAGTCTGCTTGAAATTCCAGGGCCCTGCCCTAAGGCTTTCTTCCCTTTCAACGTGGTCATTCATGAACAAATCGACTGTAATTGAAAATATTCGCATTGCAATTGGTTTAAGGTGTTCTACCTTGACTGTCCAGGCAATCCTGCAAGAACTATAAAGATAGTTATTGAAGGCCTAGAAAGAAAACTGTCGGAAAAGTAGGACCGAGCTCTCTGTGGCAGCTCTTCTAGGGTAACGAATAGAGAATACACAATGACTAATGTAGAAATCCGTTCCCTTAACAGACTAGGCTTCAACATTAGGTCAAGAGCAGTAAGTACATGAACAGGATATTGGATGCAGTGACTGACCCAGCACCAGCCATAACCCAAGCACTAAAGCATGCAGAGTTCTCCCTAAACGAATCATACCTTATCCTTACATACTCACTCGCATAATTCAGGCCAGTACAATGAAGTCCGCACCAGGTGGAAATTGGTTTATATGACCTGGTTAGTCATTCACTCAAATGCGCCGAATAACGGGTGAGAGTTATACTGCAGTGAGAGAAAGCGTTCAGAGACCACTTCAGCTGTATCTATGGCAATTTAAAGTGAAGAAAACTAGAGACACACTGGGTTTCAGTCTATAAACAACCATACCTCTAATCTACGTGTACCAGAAAAGTTACTGATCCCACGCCGCAAATGAACAGGACGTTATTCGGACGAATTGTGACAGTGACAGTCGTAAGCGACAACGTCCAACATCACGGTCCACAGAATAGGCGTAGCGTGTGAATTAATTTCTAGTGAGGCAGAATTTATCGAACATTAACCACACCTGCTTTTCCCTCGCCCACTCTGTTCCGAAAGAAAATCCAAAATGAGCATAACTGGCGCTAGCGCAGTAACTGATGAAACTAAACAGCTCGTCTACATTTATACACTCCTCCTGGTTCCCACATCATGTACCAGGTTTCGTAGGGGCGGCTCTGATCTCATATGCGTGAGAGTTCTACAGGGCCCACATTAAAATAGAGCTACTGAATCCTGACTCGCAGTCCTCGAGTCACCTTAAACACTGTCATGTGGAGTGAGCTGTCTTGTCAGTTGGCAGCCTTCCAATCCACGAATTTTAGGCGTCGTGATGGTTTTAAGCGCGTCAGATTTATTATGGCGCGAATTTGCCGTGGGTATGGATACACCAGTGTTGATCTCAACCTCTTTACCCAGGTAGTTCATCTGTCACGACATGATGGCCCCAAGTTAAGTCATGGGCAGTGGCAACAGCTCGTGCGTGGCTGAGTACCTAAAAACATGACGTACACTACACTAAATGAACACTTCCAAGTAAGTGGACGAATTATGAACCCGGGCAACAGCAGCCGTTATGTAGAACATCAGTATCGCACTTAGTATGCATCAGTGAACGTTCAGTACTGCTCTAACAGGTTAATAGGCGCTTGTTTTTTCAAGCGTCCTCATAAGCTATACTAGTGAGCTATCGTGCTCTTAAAAACGCGCTAAACAACCTAATGTAATCATATTTTACTGACATTCCGACTTAGTCCCGGCAAAGTCGAGTCACGATATTAGTTAAGAGCACTTTATCATTTGCCCATGCTATCATCTACCTGATTTTATCCGCTTTACAATGTTTTACGCTTACCCAAAGCAGCATTGGTATTCATTTCGAAAAGTTCTCTGTCGTCCACGTTCGATGTGTTGGCTGGTTGAGGTGGGGGTTCGTCGGGAGGAGCATCCAGATCAACGCGACGAGTCTTTGCTATAAGAGTAATTTAATTAGTTAACCTCGATTCACCGCTTGTGATTTTAGTTGCAAACCATTCCAATAAACTATGCAAGCCTTACGGAAAATATAATTTTACTTTTCATTGTTTCTTTTCTTGTTCAAATAGAAAGTGGCACGAATGATACTGCGGTGCTTTGCACTACACCATGTAATTTATTAGATGCTTTAGCAGTGAGGTCAAAACAGTTCGACTAAGAATAACTTAACTCTGTGCTTCTAAGCGCCCTTAACAACAATAAACATTTCAGAGTTAATAACTACAAACAACGACCGAGAAGAGGCCGCGGATACATAGTTCAGTCTAAAATATTAAAAGACTAACCATATTAAGTCTCAGAGCGTTTTATCCGCTCATGCCTGCATGACTTCAAATTTAAAACTAAGCTCGGTTTTTAGTTAAGATAGAAGATGGGCTGTATAAATAAAACCCTGTGGATTTTATAAGCACCAGCAGTTTGGTCAAAGAAAGTATTTTTGATGTTGGAAGACTTGTTAAAATGCCAGCTGATCCGCATTCGACTAAACTATTTATAAAGGTATTGGCCGAAATGGCCTGCCTGTTAGAAATAAAATTTAAAAAGTCCTAAATTTTAGGATTTGAATTTAGTCAGAACTAATGACCGTGGCATGAGTCAGTGGCTGGGGAGAAAACTAAAAATTAATTTTAGACCTATTATTTGTTGTCCTCTCTCTGACTGTCATGACAGCTTAGTTTTCATAAAGTCGGCGGGGCTTTATTGAAACAAATTGCGAAACTGTTACTGGTAAATGCTTCGTAGATTTTCTTCTTTAAGCTTATCTTGCGAGTTAGCAGAATCAAGCTTGCAGAATTAGACTTCATTCCTCACTCTGAGTCTGAGATAACCATTTGTTTGTCTAGGCCACCCTAATACCGATTAAAGTAAGCAAGCTTAGCTTTATTTTAAAATTCTTATTTATTTTCAAAATTTGCGAAATCCAACCGTATTGTAGAAAGAACAACAATAAAATTTTCATTTCTACCACTTTTCTGTAGGAAATGGTGTGCCTTACAAGCGTAGAGTTGCAAGAATTACGCAGTTTAACTTCGAATAAACGTTTGTAAGAATGGAAATTTTGAAATGTTTGTTTAATTCTTCACGAGATTTAATACCCAAAATTTTTGTTGCCGCCAATAAAATACATGACGCTAGCTATAACCATCATGGCTATTACTTTCTTCGCGGAAGCCTTCCTATGAAAAACACAAAGAAGTGCGCGGAGTTTTGGAAAAAATCCCTAACATATCGAATCAAAACCTAAAGAACAGGTAAAAACGTACTAACGTTTCAAAATCTTCACAAAGTATACTTTTACC
>CACRXP010000359.1:0-14330 GCA_902702965.1 Spirometra erinaceieuropaei | reverse complement strand
CAATAAGCTGGCTATAATGCCGTTCATTTGAATCACTTGTCTGTTCTTTTGGTGCGAAGGTGTAGCTTCCGCCCACAGTGAAGATATACCTAATGCTGTAAGGTATAGAGGGCGGCAGGCCAACAATGTCGATACCCACCCACTGAAATGAAAAACCGATGGGCAGTGGTTGTACACAGCCATGGATTTCGGATTTGCATCTTATTTAGAACATATTCTGGATAGGAGGAAGTTCACGACGCGCGCAGCACGATTTTAAAAAGATTAGTGAAAGTTATGTTTTTGAATTCGATTTCCTAATCTCTTGCACAGTTTTCCAGTGTAGATCGGACAAAATTGCCTATTTGTTGTCATAAGTCATCTAAGCTTCCCGTCGTGTTTTGTCGATTTATCATAAAGCGGAAATATATTATCATAGTCTTTCACCCAAAATAGCCTCAATTCTATTAAGTTTTACCCGCGTATATAAAAGGTTTCCCTCTTAAAATTTTGAATAGCATTATATTTTAAATGATAAACCGTCTCCACTGACCGCTTTTATCGTCGGTTTATTGATTAGTAAGAGAACTATATTGTTCTCTATTTTATCCTACATAGCCTCCTTATCCAATTCAAATTTACTCACGGTTTTGTTTTGTCACCTACATTATTGTCATTTATCCGTTTTTTTCAAGTTTGCATTCCGTTATTGAGTTAGAATTGCTTAGTACTAAGTGTGCTGTCTGGCCCACCAATATTGATGCATTTCAGAAATTGTTTCATCATACATAGCCTCATTCATATCTCCTTGAAGTTTTGGCAGCTATCATCAGTATAAACTTTTGCACTAAAGTCTTGTTTTGCTTTTTCGACATGAAACCTCAGGCAACCGTTCGTCGAAATCTGAAGGAAACTAAACTCCAATTAAAACCCAGTGTACATATGGAGAAAATAGACCTAGGGGCACTCGATAATTTTAACAATTTTATGTCTCATTACGGAGCAGTTATTTCTGTTCTTGGTGCCCTTCTGGAAGGAAAGTTGCCAACACTCACTTCTCAGCAGTGTGAGAAGCTCATGCCTCTCATTGACCTGGTTGCTAGTGAGAAAGAAGACAGGCACAAACGAAGTTTTAACATTATTTAAAAAACGTTCCTAAGAGTAGACAGCCAATCGATGTCGCTTTCCACTTTCTTTACTCATGCGGCTTCAACTTCAGAGTCGCTGAAGCTAAAAGACGTTCATCCAAGAACAAAAATCCGCCAATTCTTGTCAAACTTTCTTTTCTCCCTGTTGGAGCGCTCAGCTCAATATCTCAGGGGAAATAAACTTTTTATTAGTCGAGATAAAGCTCCACTGAAACGCAAAGTTTCTCCCCCATTAACAAACGTAAAGCCACCCCAGAATTCAACTCATCTGCCGTTTGCCCCTAAAGCAGATTCTCAATCGGACGTCAACCAAACTTCCCTCCTATCTGCAGTGGCCCCAGTCCCATTTAGCTTTTCAGCTGAGCACACTATCGATGAGTCACTTGAAATCAGCCTCTTTAAAACACCCCCAAGAAACAAGGATTGCTCAAATGCGGCTCCCAAATTTAGGAGGGAGCTTCATCTTAACAGTAAGGATGGACCGATCCTAGAACCACAACCGACCCCTAGCACTCAGAATAATAAACTTCTTACTCAACCTAGGTCGAATCCATTGCGTTCCCGAGCCTGGCCACTCAGGTCTGACCTTGCGGTTACGTCAAATAAGCCAGATGATAGTTCAGGGAGATCTTTACCTTATCCTATCCCGAATTCTCAACACCTCTGTTGTGAAGCCCACTTGCACACCAGCCTGCAAAATCAAGTAAACTGTTTCTCAAAACCTTTACTTCCGCTACCTAACATAAACTAGCCCTCATATGCTAATAATTTACAAAATCCTATTTTCTCACCTCCTATTTTTCCAACCAAACAGAATGGCTTTCCTCGTTCAGGGTCCTCCTCAAATATTTTTCCATGCAATGCTGCATCTCTAGTTAGTGGTAATTACCCCACAAATTTTAGACCACAGCACCTTTGTTTTCCACCAATTGCTTCGTCCCAACAGCTTAATTTTCCACCACCAGCTCTCCCTGTTTTATAAGTAGCAATGAGCGGAACCTACCTATTAGAAATACGCTCAGTATTGTCTCTCTCAACGCAAGATCTGTCGTGCAAAAGATGGCACACCTAAGAAGTGTAGCTGTTGAGTTTGACACAGACGTATTGTGCATTAATGAATCTTGGGTTCACTCTCTTATTTCAGATTCGGCACTCAATGTAGATAGCCTCAGTTTATACCGCCAGGATCCTGTCGAAAGACGCGGCGGTGGTGGTCTTCTTTACATCAGAGCCTCACTTGCACAGTCGCCTTATGACCTGAACATTTCCTCCTTCTCCGGAAATGTATGCTTCGCTTCGTTAATACTTCCGCAGAATAGGAAAGCCTTAGTCGGATGTGTATATAATCCTCCTTGTTACTCCGGAAATAAAAGTCAACTGTGTGTACTCTTTGAAAAAATTGCAGAGACTCCTTTCGATGTCAAGTTTATCGTAGGCGATTTTAATTTGCCAGAAATTGACTGGCACACACATACTTCCCCTTCTAAAGTCCAGAAGCTTCTTGACACCATTTACTTTTCCAACCTGACTCAATTAGTCTACTCATTGACCAGAAACGATACTGCATTAGACTTAATTTTCACTAATGGCACCTTGCCTCTATCTATGGATTTCTATCACGACCTATTTGCGAGTGATCATGCATTAATTCATTGTCGCCTTCCAGTTGCCGTTCCCGCAAAGCCAAGAGTATAACGTAGAATTTTTGACGATGCTACTATTAACAAGGAATTAGTAAATAGCTTTAAAAGCACTCTTGATTGGCAAAATATTTTTTCAAATAATGACCTAAATTTTTAGCAATTTATTACAATGCTTAATAGAAGGTCTTCTCGACCTAATTCCACGGAAGACGTTCAAATCGAGCGCCACATCCACCGCTGTCCCATATTTTCTTAAAAACAGACTTAAAATAGCTACAGAAGCAGCTTAAAGATCCTTCTCTAAGCTCATTATCTGTTCATCTAAAATCGTCGAAATATTTGAATTAGCTTCGAAAATGATGCTCGCGCGAGATAGGCGTAGCGTGTATTTAACTATTAATGACGTGAATGATTCTAAATCATTTGCTCAGATCTTCCGTCAAAGATCATCAGCTAAGTCCCACCAAGTCATTCCGCCTGTGCTTAGTACCAAAGATAACTTCATTAGAGATGAGTCAGGCAAAGCGGAAATGTTAAATTCTTTCTTTGCCAAACATTTCACCATCGAAACTGACCAAATCCCTTTAATTCCTCCGTTGTCCGATGCTGCTCTCAGCATCATCTATTTTTCTCCAGAAACTATTCAAAAACTGATTAACCATCTTCCTAACTCTCACTCAGTAGGTACGGACAATATCCCAAACTATCTTATAAAACATACAAGAGATTTTGCTCCGCTGTTTAGCAAATTCCTTTTAGTATTCCTCGTAAATGGCTTCTTTCCTGACTATTGGAAAACTTCTATTATTAATTATGATAGTGGGCGCTCACCGATCAGGTTGCGGAACATGCTCGTTCCGTTGTCCCTTGGGGCTCATACTTAAACCCTCGCAGGCAGTCGCACAGCGACTAGTAGTAGATATAGATGAGATGGTACCGAATTTTGCATAGCCAATCAAGTTAGTAGCCCTTCACAGCATGGTTTTTTTACCAGATCGCTTTTGTGAAACATGTCATCTGTCGTTTCTCAATCTACTTACCTGTCTTCGTAATGACCGTCTATCTGTTGTCGTTATTTATTTTGATCTTAGTAAAGCCTTTGATAAAGTACCACATAAAAGACTCTTGGTTAAATTAGAAGCTATGGGAATTCGCGGTCCCCTATTAGAATTTATCAAGTCAAACCTGTCTAATTGTAAACAAAAGGTTTTGGTGGGCTCTTCACTTTCCAGTGAAAGCCCTATTGTAAGTGCTGTCGTACAAGGCACTGTTTTATGTCCTCTTTTGTTATTGCTTTACGTAATTGATATCTCGGCGGAAGTTAAGCATTCTCAATCATTTATTTATGCCGATGATCTCAAATGTGTATGTTCTTTCAATAAGTCTACGAGTCTTCATTGCCTGGAGCAAATCCATGCTGACTTGCTTGCACTCTCAGCTTAGATCTCAAAATGGCTAATGGAATTCTCTCCGTCTAAATGTCGCTATATGTGTTTTGGACCTGGTAGGCTACATCAACCAGTGGTCTTTCAAGGCACACCTATGACTAAATGTACCACCATAAGGATTTTGGTTTAAGCTACACTAGTAATCTTGATCTCTCGCCACACGCTGATAGAATTACAGCCGAAGCTGCCCAGAGTTGTGGCCTTATTTCTTACAATTTCTATCTTCCTGAAATTAAATTTAGAAACTCTCGTATGTTTGTACTTCCCATTCTCGAGTATTGTTGCCCATTCTTTTGTTTGCTGAATGAGACTAGTCGTTTAAAAATTGAAAATGCTCAAAGACGTTTTTCTAAAAAAACTTTTAGATAGGGAACATCCAAATATCCCCTACACAGATAGATGCCAGCTAATTAACCAAAAATGTTTATGGGTTCGAAGACTAGAAGCAGGCTTCTGTCTCCTCTTTCGCATTAATCATAGTTCAAATTTTCCTCGGATTTCGGCACTTACCCCTAGTAGTCGCCCATACAACCTTCGAAACTCGTCCTTGATTATACCTCCGTCAGCTGCCTCCACCTCTAAGCGCTCTCTTTTTTCGCTTGCAGATATACTTTCCTTTGGAATTACCTTCCAATTAATATAAGATCTTCAAATAATCTACACACCTTTAAGAGAAGATTACGCCTTTATATGAATACTGACTCGATTAAACTTTTATTTTCCTTATCCTTCCCGGACAAGTTTCTCTATGACACTGAGAAAGGACCACCCGAAATTTAGTATGCCGCCATTAACTTTCCGTACCTGCTCAGATTTCCTTCCTCGGTGAATCGTATCGCTTCCTATGATCCCTCACCAGATATGTTAATTTTTCCAATTTTTTAGTTCATGTGTCGTGCCCCCACAGAATGCACTCCATCGACGCTCTTGGCGAAACTTTCTGTGTTCGCCATATGCAAGAAATTTGGTCGCATCTCCCTGCCCCATCCTCGGATGGACTCGGAGGAATGTGACCGACCTCATCTGGGTTCCTATCGCCTCGAGACTGGTTTTCAATTTCGCCACTTATTTGCCTTATCCAATGTCACTTACAGGCCAGTCCTGACTGCTCCGCCTACTTACGCCTTCAGTAAATCCGTTATACAATGCCACATGCAGCTGACATTTATTTCTGCCCTGTTTATGTTTGATTATATTCCATTATATACCGCCACATGCAGGCCAGTCCAGTCCGCATTTTTCTGTAATTACGTTTTTATCGAGGGTTTTTTTCTCCCGTAAAGTGAATTCAATCATTTTTAAATTTTCACGTGGAGTCTTTTTTCACCCCTCGCTAATCATTTCTCTTAACGGTCTACTAATTCAAATGCTATGAATTGCACTTTGTGCAGATTTTGCCTATCTCGTCAAAAATTCGCATGTAAATATATTTTTACTTGCTTTTTATGGGACGCCGACGGGTCCGTCATTATCACGAACCCTTTCACTCCCCCTGTCGATGGGACAACATCATATATTTACATTCTTGGGTTTTTCTCGCCGGAATCGGATCTTCTAAGAAATTCGGCCCTGAGTTCCCTCCATTTCTTCCGTTCGGCCGATGAGAAATCCCACTGAAAAATCGCTAGGTGGGCGTCTCGGAGTGTTGGTTTCCTGTTTAGCAATATAAGAGCTTGTTCCTCATTTTGCAGAACAACTTTTAACGGTCTACGATGACTCGACCCGTCCTTCAAATCCTTAATTCTTTCTATTCTGAAAGCTTTCAAGATGGTGACTTTCGCGTTCACTTGTAATTGTGATTTGCGGTATTGCTGGAATAATTTTATATCGTGATTTATTCTGTTCTTCGGGATGTCTGAAGTAGACTCAGTCATACCCCTCACGATGATGCATTTACTTCGGCCAACCAGCGCGCCCTGTCGTTTATTCTTATACCCAGAATCTGCATCTCGCCAATTTTTTTGTCATCATTGTCCAATTCAGAGACTGTTGTCATGGTATAGTTACCAAAGTGTTCCTCGTTTATCGACGCTTTTTGGTCATGTGGCACCCTTTTTTGGCAGTGAGGCAATTGCTTGCAATGTTTGTGGACTCTGCTCACTCATGCTGACATTCTTACCTACTTTGTCTTTCCGGGATGCCTCAAGGCCTTTCGTCGCTTTTTGTGATCCCTTTAGGACGTTCTTCTCTCACACATGAGGCCGGTTCTCGATTGTGATTAGGTCCGTAGATGAGCTGTCTTCTTTCTCAGTGGTCGATAAAGTTACTAAAGTTTTACTGACATTTTTTCAGTTATCTTTTAAATTTCGGAGATCACCGACTCTCTCTTTTCGAGTGAATGATGAGGAAGGTTTATTAAATTCCCCGTCTCACTTCCCAGATTTATTAACTCCTTTTCCACTCCAATATTTTCCGAAGAAGTCCAAAATTTGCCGCGCAGGTTTCGTCCTCTTATCTGATACTCAACAAAGTTATCAAACTCCCTGCGCGTTTGGCGGGAGGTGATTTGACATCAGGAAACTTATCGCAGCAGTCATATATTCAGCGTCTAACGCGCATTATATCATTCTTTTCAGGCCGTCTGCTGCACGTTAATGGTCCAGTGTTAGCGGCAATTTTAGCGTCACTTTTGTGCCCGGGATCGAGCCCGGCTCGACGTGGACTTTTTGCACAATGACTGGAGTGTACTTTATTGGCTATTATTATAAAGCAAACAAGCTTGAAACCTTTTTTAACAGCATTAAATTATTTTCCAGCCAGACCAACTGTATTAAGTAAACAGCGAACGAACCAGTCGTTCTTGGACTTGGGGAGTCTCCCCGTGCTGTCGTCAAAGACGTGGTCGGAAAGAAATAGGTTATTCTAACGAACTTCCTGTTGTAGTCCTGTGAGAATCGAGGTATTGGCAAGAGGAGTTGATTTATTACTTCCAACGAGCCGTTAGGGCGTCCAGTAGACAGGAGTCTCGGAAAAGGTGAATTCGTCAGAGGTCGAAAATTCCAAACCAAATTGGAAAGTCAGTTAGCTGGCATTTGTCTAATTAGGAAATATTCCGATTTGTTGTGCTTAAGAGGCTTCTAGTAAAATTTCTTTGCGTATATTCAATTTTAGGACAACCAACCTTGCTTACTAATTCAAAGAATGGACAAAAGCGAAAGTTTTCAGAGGGTTTTCACCCGGAAACCGTTCTCTCAAGTTGCACCCGGTACTTCTTATACTCATAGATGCAGCTGACGAAAATTATGTTCTTGTGGGTTAGGAGACTCGAAGTTGGCCTTTGCGCCCTTCTTCGCATCAACTCTAGCTTCAATTTTCCGCTCATTGACACTCTCACTCCGAGAGATCAGTCTTATGCCACGTGCAACTTCTCCACGGGGATCCCGCCGCCTCTTTGCACTACATCTAAGCGTTCCGTCTTCTTTGCTTCCAAATATGCATTCCTTTGGACTTATCCTCCGCCAGAAATTAGGTCCTCGCCTAAGTTACTGATAATAAAGTCGAAATTACGCAAAAGCCATACACCGAAAAGTATAAAGGCACTTTTAACGGTCTCATTCCCGAACGCTCAGCTTCTTGACTTCGAGAAGGGTCCTCCTGAGATTTAGTGGTAGATCAAGTGGTAACCCTTAATTATATGATTCGAAATCCCTGTTTTGATTTGGTTTCTATATCCACTGCCATAACTCCTCCCCATAGCGAATATTTTCGCGGTTTTTGATGTCATCTCCCGCATTTCGACCTCAAGCGGTCTGTCGACGCTCACGGCGGAAGCCTCAGTATTTGCCGTCTACTAGTAATTTGGTCATACCTCCCTTGCCCCCTCCTCGGCTGGGCTCGAAGCGGACTGTGGTCGATCTCGTCTGGGTTCCTCTTGTCTGGCCTCTTTGACGCGAATAGTCTCATCCGGCGTATCAATCCTGCCCTGGCGATGTCCGTTCTGAATCCCTTATACAATATCACATGCAGGCCAGTCCAGTCCGACCCGCATACGTTCCCCTCAAGGCTGACATTTATTTCTTCCCTGACGATGTCCGATTACAATCCGTTATATACCGTCACATGCAGGCCAGTCGTGTCCGCATTTTGTGTTATTATGAACAAGGGTTTTTTCTCCTGCAAAATAATCTAACCTTTTTTATATTTTTAAGTGCGTTTTTTTTTCAACACGCCCTCATCATTTTTATTAACGGACTAAAAAATCAGAAAATATGAGTTACATTTTGTACAGATTCTGCCTACCTCGTCTAAAATTCGCATGCAAATTTATTTTTAATTGCTTTCTTGGGACCGCAACGGGTCTTTAATAAAAATTATTTACTTATTTAATACTCATCGATGGGAAGTACGAACATTTGAAGAAGTCTGAATTTAATTTCAGGAAGATGGAAATTGTAAGAAAGCAAGCCACAGATCTGTGCTGCTTCTCCCGTAATTCTGTAAGCGTGTGATGAAAGACGTAGATTATTGGGGTAGCTTAAGTCTAAGGCCTTGATGGTGGCACACTCAATCATAGGTGTGCCTGGAAAGATCACTGGTTGGGATAACCTATCAGGTCCAAAAGACATATAACGACATTTAGATGGAGAGACTTCCATTAGCCATTTTCAGCTCCACGCTGAGAGAGCAAACTAATTAGCATAGATTTGCTCTGCGCAGTGGGGTTTTACAAAGTATCCGCCTATCTCCCGTAAATATAACGCATCAAATACTTCATACAACAATGTAGGTAATTACTTCAGCTTAGTTCAGTATATATTCTGTGAAAGTGTTCCAATCAACATCTAGATGTCCAGTAAGTACGTTATGCCAGTTGAATACTGGTAATTCATTTTTCAAGGCGGCTAGATTTCCTCGCCAGGAATTTAACATAGGCTTAGTCGTATCCATCTGCTGATTTTAATAGCGGCATTCCCAAAGCAGCATGACATGGTCATTCTTACCACGCGGTGCTATGGACCTGAGTTCGCCAGCACTAATTGGGTTTCTTGTAAGGACGAGGACCAGACACTTTGTCCCTTTGGCCTTCCCGATTCTGGTCGGAAACGTGACATTCTGTATGAAAAGGGTTAAGTTTTTACTTTTAAAAACAAAGAACAGAAATATTAAGGCAAAAAGTTTACTAATAAATTGTTGCAATCAGGCATCGGTGCGTTGAAGTTTCCGATTATGAGCGCCTCTTGGTCTTGCGTCATCTCTTTAATGAACCCAAATATTGCCCTTTCAACCTTAAAAGTCTGATTAGGTGGTCTGTATATGGTCAGGAAATTCAGATTAGGTGCGGCACGCACCCCTCGTTTTAGCCATATTGTTTCACAGTCAAGGGAGCAATCAGTGTTGTATTCTGACGCGATTATTATAGATCGCTAGTTTCCCTCTTCTTTATGCAGCCTGTCTCGGTGAAAAGTTGGTATTAATCGGGTACAATTTCGGCATCCGAGACGTCAGCCCGTGATCAAGTCTCTATGACGAAAATTACATTCGGCTGCGCATCCGATCCCCGTGCTTTCAGCTCATTTAACTTCAGGAGCGAACTTCGATCATTTGTAAAGAGAAGGCAAAGTTTAGCATGGTCAATTTCCAAGCGATTATTCGATTGAGGTTGTTGGATATTTCGTATGGCTAACCTAGCCTACTGTCTCCTTTTGGATGTGCTGCTTTTTGATCGGCAGATTTTTCGTCAGTTAAGAGCGTTCTTTTTTATAATCTGGTTTTTCACTACACTTGGTTTTATTGACTGTCTCGAGCGAAATATCGTGCGAACATTTTCAGTTTTCCTATTCAATATTCTTAGACTCTTCTCGTTTTAAATGAGTATTCCGTGGACTTAGGCTTCCAACTTCTACCATCTTTCCTCTCGGTCTGAGGAATCCCACCGAAAGTAATTGGTAGGTGTACGATCAAGAGTGCCTGTTACCTGTTTGGCAGTAACAGCGTTTGTTCCTTCTTAAGGAAAACAATACTTAACTGTTTGTTTTGGCTCGACTCGTTATGCGAATGCTTAATTTGGCCCACCTTGAGGGCTTTCAAGACGTTGATGTTCTTATTCTATTTTAAAACGGACTTGAGGTATTGCTGGAATAATTCCATATCGTGATGAGCTCCCTACTTTGGAATGGCTGAAGTAGACTGAGGCATACCCTTTATGACGATCCATTTCCTGCTCTCAAGCGGAGGGCCCTGGCCTTTATTTTTATGCAAGTTTATATTGCAATTATTTCTGCTTTTATCATCGTTTGATTCAGAGACAGTTGTCCTGCTATTGCTACCCTTAGGTTCCTCAACAACCGAGGTGATTTGATCCTGCGATACCTCCTTTGGCAGTGCGCTGTTTGTTTTTATCCTGTAAAGACCCTGTTCCTTTCTACTGGCACCGTGGCTCACTTCATCTCCGTTATGATTGCTAGTGTGGAGAGTTGTCTTCTTTTTTGGGAGCTGATACAGTTAAGGCGGCCATAATTACATACGCTCTTTTTATTTTCTGAAATCCTAACGTCAGTATTTTCTCTTTTCGGGTGAAAAGCACGAACGTTTCGTCGATTTCTACCACTCAATGTAAAGTCCCTTTTGCCCACCCATTTCCACGAATTCCTAAAGAAGTTTGAAATCTGCCGCGCATGTTTCGTCTTCGTGTTTAACATCCATCAAAACTATTAAATTCTCTACCCGTTTGGCAGGAGGGAGTTTTATAGCGAGAAACCCAGCAATTTAGTCCTTTATACATTGTGTACTGCTTATCCTATCATTATAGGCAATCTGCTGCACCTCATCGTGTAGGGAACAACCGCACCCTGTTTTACCGAACGATATGGGTTTTTTCTTTCCGTTTCCATTTTTATTTGATCTAATGCATGTGTTTAGACGCCGAAAGACGTCAACAATCAAAGAAAATGTGCAGGTGGAGCAAGAGGAACAAGCTAAGTCCGGTTGGTTATCTCGGTGTGAAAGACTTCGTCAAGCGGGCCCGTCCGGATTATAGCGCTTTAGAATTTTGTAAACTTTGATCCTACTCCATCGCCTTGCTGAGTACCCAAATTGCTGTTTGTTAGAACGAGTACCGATAGTTATGAGGTAGACAAACAAAAAGGCTTTTAAAATGTTTGAGAACATTTATTTTACCAGGTCAACCGTATGGGTTAAATAGTAAGTGACTCAGCGCTTCTTGGGTTCGGAGAATCTCGCGGTGCTTTTGACAGAGGATTGGTCTGAAGGAGATTGATTTTTCTGACAAGAGTCCTTTTGTGGTAATATGAGAATCGAGGGACTGCTAAGATGGATCGATTTCCTAGGCTAACCGGGTCATCAGAGCGTCCATCAGACAAAAATACCGAAAAATACAAATCACTCAGACATCGGAAACTTCAAACCGAACTCGGAATGCGCGTCTTAGATTCCATTAGGGTCAAATAATAAAAGTGGCCAGGGCGGTTGCTCGATTGTAGTTCCTACGAGCTAACATTCTGACTGAAATAACGGGAATATAAAGAGGTTCGGACGCAACCAAAACATTCGTTCATAAATATTTTTGATTTGGTAGAGAAATGTGTTATAATATTCGACGACCTTATTACGGCCATTTTACCGTCATCAGTAATAAGGTGAGACGAATGACTTATAGAACAATGAAATCCAAACAGTAAGGGTACATATAACAAATGGACGCTGTACTGTATAATATGTTAAAAGCGTCTAGCTCTTCGTTATGCGTCATAAAACAGTACTGTTGTCTACCGTCTCAAACAGACAGACAACATTCAGTTATTTTAGGACATGAAGCCGTGAATTTCTGCATTAATGCAGAAACGTCGCTTAGGGGAGAGCAGCTTATCCAGTCAGGTGCCAAGACGAGCTTTCTACATGCAGTAGAAAGCACCCATCTATCGTTCTATATGCAGTGTATGCAGCTCAGAATCTAGGCATCATGCCACATAAGCACAACGAGCGAACAATCGAGGTCATGGATCCCTCTTCAGGCCATCCTTGTGCTGATTGGCTACTCTTCAGCCTTTGAAATTCCCCAAAACCATATACTCAGCCTGTTCACAAGACTCCCCATTTTATTCACTATGTATAAGAGAGATAGGTAGAGTCTTCAAAAATCCTATATAGGGACAAAGACTGAAGAAACGTGCGCATGTGTGCGAAGATATAGGGAACATTTTGTTAGTTCGTATCAAGTAAATACATGACTATCATATAAAATGTTGTCAAGTTTTCGTTTAAATGTCTGAACATTTTTTCGTCAGAATAACCGAATTAGGTAATTTTTTCCTATCTTCAGTCACCTGGTAAAAGAAGAAGTTAGCCTATACTTAATGTTTGGCGTAATTTGACTTCAATTTATGTCGGTAACCTCGAAGATTTGTCGTTTATGCAAGTTCAAGAATATCGGTCGGTTTAAGTGCACAGTTTACTCATCTGACTAGTTTCAAGACCACGATCATGTCCCCTCTGTATTTCCTATAAGAGAGAGAGGAGGAGGAAGTTTGAGCCTTTCCAGCCTTTTCTCAAGAGGTAGGCTCTTCAGCCCACCGACTAGTTTAGTCGCTCTTCGTTACACATTATCCGGAAGAGTGAAGCCTTGCTTTATCCAGGAGCGCCACGCCTGAATGCTTCATTCCAAAGTCGGCTGTATAAATGTTGCAAACACTCGACCGAAAACTCCTCGTGAAAGTTAAGGAAGGATCTCTCGATCTGTCACAGGATACTCATATCCTTATTTGTTATCTTGGCGCAGTGAGACGAGGTTTTGAGTGTGGGCGTCATCCACACATCTAGGCCCTTTATCTCGCTTTCAAGCTCAAGTTTGTGGTCTTCGAGTAAAGACTGATATTTAGATCTCAAATCCCTTCCGAAACTAGACCGTAGTCGGATGAATTGGCATTTGTTAAAACTGAGGTTGAAAAGCCATTCCTCAGACCGCTGTTGCTGTCTATCTTAGTTAGTTTGCATGTTTAGCGCGTCCTCTGGTTTTTCAAAAGAACTCCACATTCTCAGATCATCAGCGAACATGACCTTCTCGCAGGTTAGAAATCTAGGCAATCGTTTACATATCTAAAGAACAGAATGGGACCCAGAAAGCTCCCTGCGGAACACTGCTGTGAACGGTTTCCCACTCGGATTCGACGCCACCAATGCACACACGCTGACATCGATCTGTGAGGAAGTCGGCTAACCACTTGAGTCGGCTGCCAGCCACACCCATTTGACGCAGTTTATATATGAGCTGTTTGTGTCGCGCCCCACCGAAGGCTTTGCGATGTCACTGTAGACTGCATTTACTCACGAACGCATCTCTGCGGATTTCGTTCAGCTTTCCGTTGATGTGAGCAGGTTAGTAAGACAGGATTGACCGCCTCTAAATCCATGTTGATGCTCACCAAGCGATTTGTTCTCCACAATATGATTCAGCGGTTCCTTTTTTGTCATTTTCTCCATCAAACTTTCCTGGCACCCGTGGACAAATTATCCTAGATAGGAAGTAATGCAAGGTCAACGCACGCAGCACGATTTTGAAAAGATTAGAGAAAGTTATATTTTTGAATTCGATTTCCTAATCTCTTGCACAGTTTTCCAGTGTAGATCTGACAAAATTTCCTATATTTTGTCATAAGCCACCTTAGCTTCCCGTCGTGTTTTGGCGATTTATCATAAAGCGGAAATATATTATCATAGTCTTTCACCCAAAATAGCCTCAATTCTATTAAGTTTTACCCGCGTATATAAAAGGTTTTCCTCGTAAAATTTTGAATAGCATTATATTTGAAATGATAAACCGTCCCCACTGACCGCTTTTATCGTCGGTTTATTGATTAGTAAGAGAACTATATTGTTCTCTATTTTATTCTACATAGCCTCCTTATCCAATTCAAATTTACTCACGGCTTTGTTTTGTCACCTACATTATTGTCATTTATCCGTTTTTTTCAAGTTTGCATTCCGTTATTGAGTTAGAATTGCTTAGTACTAAGTGTGCTGTCTGGCCCACCAATATTGATACATTTCAGAAATTGTTTCATCATACATAGCCTCATTCATATCTCCTTGAAGTTTTGGCAGCTATCATCAGTATAAACTTTTGCACTAAAGTCTTGTTTTGCTTTTTCGACATGAAA
>CACRXP010000358.1:613249-648657 GCA_902702965.1 Spirometra erinaceieuropaei | reverse complement strand
ACTAGCCGATCGTCCGTAAAATGTGTTAGGCGTCTGCAGGCAGTTTGCAAATAATAAAAGTATGCCTTTTTTCAGATAATCCATCTGTGTTTAACAATATCTAATAGAGACCGCGCGTCCAATTCCTTTTCGTATATGTTTTGGGCAAAATTGTTTTCGAAAACATAGTATATGCTTCCCGTCTTCCAACCGCTTCAAATATATTTGTTAAGTATAGTAAATAAACACGTACTGTTTTTTGAGGTCATGAGTACAGGACAAACCTGATAATTGGCGATGATTGTGGACAGTAGGTTCTTTATTAAAACATTTAGTAAAAATCGATGTATTCATGCTAGAAGTGTGGTTTAAAGGTTCCGTCTACATCGGCTTGTTGCTTTGTATTCATTCCGACCATTATATGCACTACATCTAGCAAAGAGAGTTTTTTTATCCACATGGTTAATAGAGAGTGAAATATGTCTGAAGTTAGGGCACAAAATCTCCCACAGCAGAGATACGATTTATTAGTTTTACCCTTAAAAACTTTGGTAGATTTTGCTAAGCTTCTTCAACGTAACCTCTGTTAAGAGAGGCATTTTAAAGTATGCATTTCGCATTCGTGGGAGTAAATGGCGTTCTAAACCTTTCTTTCAATATATGGAAAGTCGATTGGCACAATATCAACCCTGCACTTATATTTTCAGATGATGCCGAGAACAGGAAATTTGCTTCTTAAAACACATGTAATCTGATAATAAAAATATATATATTTATCAAAACCACTCGAACACACTTAATACTCCATCCACTTTATATTCTCACCTTTGTTTGCCTATGCAAATATCGAGCTAACCTAACTAACTACAAAATCTGCGACACGGACGAATAAAGGATTATCTAAACGTAATGACGCTTTGCAAGATAACTTGAGTGCAAAAACCATGCCATAGTGTGCCAAATCAAATTTACAAGAAAAACAGAGGATAGCCTGAAATAGTCTAAAAAAGTAAGTTTGGGTTTTTTAGCGAATGAAGCCAAATGTGATTATGGAGGGCTCGTAAGTGCCCACGTAGGCAAATGGGAAATAGATGGCACTGTGCTATCAGAAGACATCTACCACTCCATGGGAGTAACCCTTCACACCATTGCGTGCAGCCGGCTAGGATGTAGCCTTTCGTTCTTAATTTTTGGCATCTCCAAGAACTTAGAACTCATAAACTGTGGGACATTTTTCCAACAAAAATAAAGGACGCTTAAATTCCAGGCAAAAAGTCGCCACTTACGAATATTTTACTAGTGTACAAAAAGCAAGCGCGTTCAAATATCTCAAAGTGACCGTGCACCAATCAGTGAATGTTCCTTTTTATTTCTATTTCGCAAGCAGTTACCATGCGGACGACGAAGGTGTCGAGGGTAGTGGCAAGAACTACTACTACTGGTAGCCGATCTACTGTGATTGTCATAATTTTGAGGTTCTCGGACTAACGCGCTGTCAGCCACCAGGTGCATCTCCTATATTCAGGGGCTAGTGGGACCCAGGCAAAGACAGATAACTCCGAGCATGTGTCACTGACGAAAATAAAATCGTACTCGCCAACTTTGTGCAAGACTTCTAGTAAGTGCCGTCCACGAAATCCAAGGATATGAATGTACATACTTTATAGTTTAAAATATTGCGGATATAAAATGTCAGCTGACTTTTTCGCGTTCATAACTACCCGAAACGCTTGTTTTGACTAACACACCAATTTACTTAATGCATTTGTATTCAGAACTAATGTTATGATCATCGCATGCCTGCGTATTTTTGCTTAAATGCTATATGAAAGACAGACACTGCTCTCGGACGCTGTAGATTTTTTGACAGCGTTCTGCTCTTCGTTTTGGTGGCGAAATATTGATAGGTTTCATATAAACAAACATTTTATTTTCAAAATGTTCTTCGTGGATTTCGTCTTGGTAACCGTTGCTTAAAACAAACCACCTGTCCACTCAAAAATTCGTCGATTATGTTGTAATGTAAACGGTAGCATGCGAATTTCACTTACGGTTGAAAGTAGGTTATCTTCTTCATGGATGTCCTCCTCATCACCTAAGGTCTAATTGGATGATATTTCAACTGTGCCAGATAAACTGACTGATGAGTGAGATCGGCGCTAAACGACCACCAACGAGTAGTATAAAATTTGGAGGTGTGGAATGAAGTGGCAGCGTCTATAGCGTAAGTTAAGAATGAGGTAATATTTGGCTCCATATCTTCAAAGTCTGATAGAGGTCCACGCAAACACTCATTTATCTTACGGTTGAGCGTTTTTGTCGTGAAACGTCAACTGTCAGGCAGAAAAGCCGGCCAGAACAGCGACAGAGCGGCTGTTTTAGAATCTTTACATATGATGATGGAGATCAAAGCTACTCGCAGTAGAACACCATTGCGTGACTTCCGTACTATTTGCATCGCTTTGAGGTTAAGTCACCAAAATTAACACGGCTAGTCTGGTGGGAACATATTGCCCTGTAAATGCGCTATGTTATAAAACCCCAAATAGAGTTTGCAAAATTCATTTTTTATGTTAGAGTCGTAGATGTGTAACGGCCTACTTGTTCGCCATTTAACTTTTATAAATTGTCTATTACTTCGTGCTGGGATATGATCCATTCAAAGCAGTGTTTAATGCAGCCCAAAATTCCATGTAATTTGCAGCTTTTACTTATTTATACCAATCTGTTATCTCATCTACTGGAACAATCGATCTTGGTCACACTCTCAGGTCGACGTTCTGCGTTTAATTACCCTAGTAAACTTTGGCCATGGAGGTACAAACTGCGTTGTTCAGGCCACATGAAAAATGAAGAAAAATAAAAGCTATCGGATTTCGAAAGCAGCTTTGCAGAAAGTAAATAAACGCGGGTATTTTGGAAGAGTTTAGGCAGAAATCAAGATTAAAAAGATGACAGTCGAAGGCTATAGGTAGCATCATTTCAAAGGAAATATTCAATCCATCGCAGTTTTATTAATCTTAGCTGGGGAAATTCTTACCATACAAAGTCGCCTGCAGATAAACGTTGAACATTCCCCGGGAGTCAATTTGGGGTATTAAGAGTAGCAAATAAAACTTGTTCTGTCTATTATTTCATATACACAGCAAAATCAACTAATATTTTTCGAAAGCGACATTTTCACAATTTTGAAATAAACAGAGCTCATCTGGAATCTTTATAAACTTTTTCAACAGGAGGCTAGTTACGCAAATAGAAATATAAAGAAATTTAGGACGTTGTTACTCGCCCGTGGAACGCCACTAGTGCTCTGCGAAGGCAGCTGTTCATTTACTTTCTCCTCTCTTGGCTACAGCATTAATAGCAGATTACTTGAAGTTGGCAATTAGGCGAGCTTGTAGTCGAAAAGAAATGCGCACTTTCATCGAGATATGTTACCACTCGGAGGACATTTAAAACTTCGGCTAGTCAAGCCTGATGAACTCCCCTCCTCATACATTAAAGTAGAGACATGCCAATTATTTTACCATTTGTGCGTCAGCTGCCTCTCCATAGACTGAGCTATAAAATGACAAACTCAGTTCAGTTTATTTCAGTTTATTTGGTAAGGATTACATGTCAGTTCATTAGAAATAACTGTACACGAACAATAAAATATTCGCTATTGAAACAGTACTTAATTCATTTGAGTAGAATTGTCTCAGAGAAAATATGTGTGGGGACGTGGGGTCTTAGTTCAGATTCAGACTGTCGAGGCAAAACATGGGACACAAATAATCATCCAAGCGTTTCTTGAATATTTGCAGAGACGTCGCCTCCACGACTGACTGAGGGAGATCGTTCCATTTCTCCACTACCCTCTGCGTGAAAAATTCAGAACGAAGATTCAGCCTGGACAGTATTGTCCGTAACTTCATCGAGTGACCACGAAGATTGGGCGAAAGGTGCCACTGAAACATGTCCTCAAATTTGAGTCCATGCTCAAGGCCATGTAGTATCTTGTAGACGAGGATAAGATCACCTCTTTGCTGCCTGTAACACAGAGGGAATAAATTAAGGCAATCCTGTCTGTCTGTGTAGGATTGGTTTTTTAGATCGTTTACCAGCTTTGTTGCACGCCGTTGTACTCGTTCGAGGCATGCTTGGTCCTTTACTAGCCATGGCCGCCATGCTTGTATGCCATATTCTAAGTGGGACCGAACAAATGTGCCGTAAACTCTCCCAAAATGGTCTTGGTCAAAGTTAACGAAAGCTCTCTTGATTGCATGCGGCACTCCCATGGCGTTTTTTGCAGCCTTGTGGCACTGCAGTTTTGGTTTCAGGTTGTTCTGTATCCAAACCCCGAGATCCATCTGTGAAGATTCTGCGGGGAGCCTTATATCTTTCAGGTGATATGTCCTCAGGCTCTCATTTGAATGAGAGTTGGTTGGACGCAGATGAAGGATGGCACACTTCTCCACATTGAAATCTAGAAGTCATTTCTTCGACCACGCTTGCAGTCGGAGCAGATTATCTTGAAGGCATCTCTGATCATTCGGACCCTTAATGACTTGCCAGAGCTTAACATCGTCTGCAAACATTATTTTGCCGCAGTCGAGTTCCTGAAGGCTGTCGTTAACGTAAAGGATGAAGAGCAATGGTTCCAAAACTGAGCCTTGAGGTACAACACTGGCCACGTTCACCCATTCTGACATATCATCCCCGATACAGACACGTTGTTTCCGACCAACCAGAAACGCCCTAATCCAGTTCAGAAGATCTCCCCGGTGCACGTTCGGGCACAAATACTTGCATATAAGACAACATTTGGTGCATCAAATGCTGGAAAAGTGTAGCATATTTAAGAATGCTGGCACTTGCTGTTTCTGACGAAAAAACTGTTGCGCTGTGCACTTAAGATTTTACGCCAATAAAATTTGCCAGCAAACCACATTCCATTATTTTTTAAAGTGCGGATAGACTAGAATGCCATGCATTCTGCACTAAGGCTTTGAAATGTGTTGCCCCTTGCAAATGGTTATTTCTAAGCTGATGGCCGAGTAATATTCTAGATGATCAAAACGTTCCATATCGTATGGCCTTTGACGGTGTCTGATAGAAATGTTTTGAGAATGGTGAGCTCCCGTTTCACCGCGTTTTCCTTTTAATTAGCGTGAGCATGTAAAAGCACTTTTAAGGCATGCTTGTGAGGCAAAATACCTTGATGAATCTTTGGTTTTAATCCATTTTAAAAGAGATATCAAAAAACTTTGCGAAGTTATGCTAAAACGAATAAAACAATTATCAGTATTAGAAATTGATTGTTTTCTCGTATTTTTGTTGAAAATACATCAAAGTTAGGGTTTTGTTATCAGGAAAACCGATCGAAAACCGACAAGGAAACGGGCTCGTGGCCCGGTGAGTAGAGGCGTTGACTTCTAAACCAACAGGTCGCGAGTTCGAGGCTCGGGTGTTCCACACTTCGGGCTTGGGTATGGCTGGCTGACGACGGCTAATAAGCCAGAAATGGCCATTCCAGTCTCCCTTGTCTTTGTCGGTAATACTATTCTGCCTATATATCATGCGCCGCTGTGCGGCTGCTGGTTGGGCTCGAGAGAGAGTCCATAAGGCACAACGGAACGAGTGAGTTCCGTATGAACGATCGGTGAGCGCCCCCTAACACTTATCAGGAAATGTATATTTGACGACCATTTTAGATCGGGCCTTTTGCACCCACTGAAGAACCCCGCCTAATGCGGCTTTATCTGACATTCGGTACAACATCAATATTGGCGAACTTGCAGATTCCCTAAACCAAAATACTGGTCAGACTGAGTTTAGGTGCCCGTTATCCGGTCACACAGACTTTGCGAGAGCCTATAACTACGACCACAAATCGGGGTATATTTGCGCACATGGGGACAGACTTCGCGCCGTACCAGTCCTTGGGTCCAAACCCAGAACCAGGTGGCCGACTGGCTCAGATAACCGACTGGTAAACACGAAATGGAAGAACAAATGAGGTCACATCTGGGGAATCCATACCCCGGCATCTCACTGCATCCTCAAGTATCATAAATACGGTACACCTTCATCCATCACGACGCGTTGTGAGCCGTGGTTCAGAAAGCTGCTATTTGAGGGGGAAACTCGGTCCTTCTAAATGATGAGTATAGAGTTACAACGCATGCTTCTGTTTGTTAACGTCACAGTATTTGCAATTAGGGAACATCTTTGCGGCTCCATTTTATGAAAACTGGTGCATTTTCAGGCCTATCATGTTGTGTGTGCCGCTCGTGGACAAGTTTTTAGCTCTACTGACCACTGCGCCAGAGTCCGTCTTCGACCCTCTTGACCATGTCCTGCGACCCCCTTGAGGTGGGCGAGGGACAATAGAATGCGGCGGATGGTTTTCAAGTCTTCTATAACTTTAAAATAACTCGTAATTGCTGTGCGCCTGTCGAGCCGTGGCACAGGGTGCACATTTTGGTTCGCGATTATCGAAATGTCGGACACCATTAGAACCGATAGGACGCAAAATCGGTTTGAAGCCAATAACGTAAATGCCTCTTACACATAAGCCTCTCTCCTTCAAAATCAACTTGGCGAGATAATTAAGTATAACCACAATTATATAAGTAGAGTCCTTAAGCTGCTTACCAGACTAAGTATTAGTCGTCGATTTTATTTTATTGTCCGTAGCTACATATTTCCTCGTTGTCTAATGAGAAATTCATATCATATTCAATTAAGCGATAGGTAGGGATGTGTCATCTGAACAAACAATCTTACCAGCTTTGGCTCAGTTATTCAAAGTGTACGAAATGTTAACTCCTCTCCCTCGGCTTGTATGTTTGTTGTTCCTCCACTTTATAAATTAGGGCCTTACCCGACCACTGCATTTCATATTTAACAAATAGTAAATAATTTTCCCACTCTCGTATTCAGCAGACTCTTTCTTGATATTTATTTGAACTGCCGGCCATAAAAAGGTCAGGCCAGCAGGTACATTAACTGTTTTCCCGTAACCGTTTTAATCACAGAATGTTAAAGAGCAACACCATTTGCAGCCTTAGAAACAAGGCCTAGGCGGGATCTTCAACAATTATTTTTTCCTAACATAAAAAATATTCAGCTCATATTTGTAGAAGAACCATCAGTTCTTCCTTTATTATTATGCAAAAAGTTGTCCATTGTTCATCTTTATTTATAAAAAAACAATCCATTGTACTCTCCGTCATTTACGTTAAAACATAAACGTCTACCATTTATATTTAAGTAACACAGTTTGCAAATAATAACACCGATTAATCATGTTGGTCGTTATGTTTGCTTGGTATCATGGAGGCAAAAAGTGTCAGTCTAATGTAAATGATGGAATTCGTACGTACAGACGCCATTAGTTTTGGGAGCAGTAAGGGCATTGAATGAGTCTAAATGACTTCTGGTAAAGCAGAAAATTCATTCTCAGACATAATTGGGCATAATGTTGCGCATTATTCAGAGGGGCACATAAGGCGTTAATAGAAGACTGCTGCAATTGGTGAAATAAGAAACCTGCAGCTAGACACGCAGCTTCTTTAGCCGGACTCATTGCTGAACTACCTGCCTCTTCCAGTTCACAAGTCGAAAAGTGTCGGCCGCACCGGACTGATGAGACCGCTGCAGTCCCGTCAGATAAGCCGAGGTTCGGGGAGTGCTATTCGTTCTCCTCATGTCGGGGTGTGTTTGTCCATCCCCGCATGAAAATAGCTTTCTGTTTCTTTGTCGTTGTTGTTCTTCCCCAGGCTCATCAGACCCAAATATTCCGTGTCATGGCAGCCGGCCTTTTAGCCTTTTGGCGTCGAAATCTTGCTTCTGATTTGTGCGCAATCCAAACTCGGCGTGTTAGGTAGAGGAAAGGTTGATGGCGTCAAGCATTTTCTTGAAGTACGGGTGCGTTTGGAAAATTACAGTTCGGCGAAATTTGATTTTGCACATAGTATTTTCATGCACCGGTTAACGACGTCACGTGAGCAGTCGTTCGCCCTGTCCACCCGTCCAGGGTATTGTAATTCAACAACAGTACTTTCCGGTCTATTGCCGTGCGTTTCAACGCGCCGCACAAGGGTAATATGCAAATGCGTTCGTGAATGACCGAATGTTTGAGGCTGAAGCTTATGACCTGTGTCGTTTATGTTACCTATGTAAATACATGATTCAGAAGAAAAGGTGGTGAGCGAACGTTGCTTTCGATACCTTCTCGTCAAACCAGTACAGTTATATGCGATGGGGTACAGTGAGTGAAAAAATCGATAAAAGTTAGTTTTTAAAATACAAAATAGACAAGAGCGGAAGGGCGCAGAAAGTTGTATGTGGTTAGTCAACCTTTCACCATGGCAAGCGCGGAGCCTGAACGAGGATCTTCGGGAGGTATAGGGTCGGTTTAGTATTTGGATAGCCAGAACGTGATTTTTAACCTTTTTAAACGTCTAACAGCCTTTCATTGTTTATAAAAGCACTGGAACAAGCATCCACTCCGAAATAGTGAATAGTCTGGAAGTACCGATAAACTAAACAACTAGGAGAGGCTGACCGCAAGAAAAATATGGAAGGGCGAGTGCAGAGGAGCTCGAGTCGGCGTACGCGAGGAATTGAGTTGCAAATAAGTCATCACTAAAAGTATGTTTTGTGTGAAGTCGTCCCGTTTCGGTAGATGCCACTGAAAAATACTCACGTAGGAATGGTCACTTTCACATCGAGGACGGAAAAATATCTAACAGTACTTAACCTGGCATATCAAACCGGAACCACCCTCTCATGTTGCCGGTGTGAGTTTCGTCACAGCTTAAAGAGGGTCAATTTGCATGACTGGGGCGGGCTCCATTCCTGGGGCAGCCGCTCCATTCCCCCCGTTTCTCCGGCTTCGTTTTGTCGGTCGATGACCGCGACAATCGTTGCCAGGCGCCTGACGAACGACCACCCCCGCCGGTTAGAACTAGGGCCCCTCCTGTCCAGCTGCGGTGACTCCCGGCTGCCCTCACAACCTATTATCACCTCACGCGCGTCGGACGACCTGGCTTGATATCCGTGAGCCCCTGTGATTATGTCTCCCCCTAATCCGTCCAATCTTAGCCAGTCGCCCCCACCTACTGCCACAGACATTCACTCCCGCGTAAATTACACACCGCGACTGACGCTCTCCGTGAACGGACGCTTATCTCTGTTGCAAGCGAACAGCCAACTTACGGCAACCTGCCCTATGTAGAGAATAAACTAGTCCTCACTGCTCTCTGACTTCTGACTAGGCGAAACGGACTTATTGCGCGTGGTTTAAGTTAATCTCACATCCTTGTTCGCCACAAATTGGTGGCCCCGAATTTCGGAACGCTGGAATTCCGCAAACTTTTCGTCCACATCAACAATCTTCCGGCGACCTACAGCGCGATGTCCCAAGACCAGAAGTCACTCATCAACCCAAATTCTCAAGGAACTCACATACGCTTGGATCGGCTCGAGGAGGTATTAATGCGCCTGAAAGCCCAGCTCACTGCAGATACCACTAACGGCCCGCGCGAACACCAAGCCGTCGGCGTACTTCCTGCGTTTTCCACACCCGCTGTCCACAATCTCTAGGTAGCGTCTGCTGGTATCTCCAACAATTTGGAGAAGCAACTCGACGATGTCTTCAACCATGCTCTTTCAAGGCCTCAGGGAAACGATCCCGCCGACGGTAGAGACCACTGCTGCTGGAAGCGTTGCCAATCTCCACGCACGCAGTTTGTTTCTCTGGGACCGTATTGCTGGCGTCAAATTCCTTGTCGGCTCTGGTGCCGAGGTTAGTGTGGTTCCATCAACTCCGGCCGAACGCAAAAGCGGTAGCTCTTTTTTTCTAACAACTGCCAACAACTCCAGCATCTCAACCTTTGGACAGCGCTCCAGCACACTTGATTTGGGCCTTCGTTGCATTTTCCGATGGGTTTCTATGATTGCCGAAGTTTCCGTCGCCGTCATATGTGCCGATTTCCTAGCTCACTTCAGTCAACTAGTAGATTTGAGGAATCGCCGACTCGTCGACTGCATCACCAACCTTCATGCCCGTTGTCAATCCGATCTCATCCCCTGCGTCAACCCTCTCACTGTTCTACCCATCTTTGACTGTCCTTTCCACGCACTCATCAGGCAGTTCCCCCCGCCTGACCAACCCCTCAGTTCGTGAAGTGGACATCAAACACACAGTCACCCACATTTCCACCACTCGACATCTCAAATCCCGCCGACCACGTTTTGTTGCTACGGACCTTTTGAAGATTGCCAAGGCAAAGTTCGAACACATGCTTGAACTCGGCATCATCCGACAGTCCGACTGTTGCTAGGCATCACCCCTCCATCTTGTCCCAAAGAATAGTATCGACTGGCGACCGTGTGGTGACTATCGGGCGTTGAACTCAGTGACTGTCCCCGACCAGTATCCCGTCCCGCGCATCCAAGACTTCATTCCTTCTCTGGATGGTAAGCAGATATTCTCCAAGATTGACCTTGTTCGTGCTTAGCACCAAAGCCCCATCGAGGCCAGTGATGTGCCGAAAACTGCCGTGACCACTCCCTTTGGGTTAATCGAATTCACTCGTATGCCCTTTGGACTGACGAATGCCACTCAAACCTTTCAGTGATTCATTGATCAGGTTCTGCGAGGTCTCGACTTCGTCTACGCCTACATTGATGATTTGCTGGTGGCTAGTTCTGATGCTGCTGAACCCGAGGTTCATCATCGACAACTCTCCGGACGACTTGACTCCTTCTGCGCTGTAATCAATGCTGCAGGATGTGACTTTGGAGTTCCCAGCCTAATCTTCTGGGTCATGAAGTGAAATCTGATGGGATAAAGCTCGTCCCAGAAAAGCTTTCGGCCATATCAACGTTTCTCGTTCCAACAACCATCAACTAATTACGCCGGTCCTTGGGGATGGTGAACTACTATCACCGTTTCCTTCCCCATGGTGTCTCCATACTGCAGCCACTCAACAGCCCGTTGGCTCACTCTAAGAAAACACTAGGGATGACTGAGGAGGCCGTCAAGTCCTTCAATGACGTCAAGGTCGCACTTGCGAGCGCAACACTGCTTGCCCACCCACGCGCTGATACCCGATTAACTCTCATGGCAGACGCTTTCAGCACTGCCGTTTGGTGCATCAATTCAGCAAACTGTTAATGGTGTTCTACAGCCTCTGGCTTTATTCTCGAAGAAACTCAGCCCAGCAGAGACCCGCTACAGTGTCTTCGCCGTCTACTTATTCTTCCGGCACTTTTGATATTTCCTCGAGGGTCGCGAATTTGTCGTTCTAACAGATCACAAGCCACTCATTTTTTGCGCTAAGGGCCTCTCGCGATCGATGCTCGCCCCGTGAAATTCGTCATCCATATTTCATCTCACAGTTTTCCTGCGACATCCAACATGTCCATGGTAAGGAAAATGTGGTTGCTGATGCCCTTTCAAGATGGCTTCCGCCACAAGGACGACCGTTTCTCCGGCTTCGTTTTGTCGGTCGATGACCGCGACAATCGTTGCCAGGCGCCTGACGCACGACCACCCCCGCCGGTTAGAACTAGGGCCCCTCCTGTCCAGCTGCAATGACTCCCGGCTGCCCTCACAAACTATTATCACCTCACGCGCGTCGGACGACCTGGCTTGATATCCGTGAGGCCCTGTGATTATGTCTCCCCTAATTCGTTCAATCTCAGCCAGTCAACCCCCACCTACTGACACAGATATTCACTCCAGCGTAAAGTTACACACCGGGACTGACGCTCTCCGTGAACGGACGCTTATCTCTGTTGCAAGCAAGCAGCCAACTTACGGCAACCTGCCCTGTGTAGAGAATAAACTAGTCCTCACAGCTCCCTGACTTCTGACATTAGACGAAACGGACTTGATCTCACATCCTTGTTCACAACATATCCAACACGACTTCTCTCCTTCGGTTTTGCGCACCCTATGGCTAACGATCTTCACTCCTTTAGTCTATCGTAGTTATACCTTTTCCTTGGACGCGCGCGATTCTCTCCAGCTATTATGCAAGTGCATCATGGAGCAGCTATATCGTTCCGGAAACCCGGAAATAGTTCGCGGGTTTTCGAAAAGCTCCTAGTTAACCTACTAACAGAACTGTAAACCAACAATCCAAATGTACAGTAGGTAGCCTTTGTATTATTCTATGTTTTTTTAACAATACCATGATGAGAGACAAAAAATCACCATAAATTAGCAAATTGCATCACTTATGAAAAGAACATCCCTTTTTGCATTGTTTGGAAACGCATATTCTATAAGTAGTTTTGATTCTAAAATACCCCCTTTGACTGCAAAACAAGTGCTTTTGAAGTAACCACCTGGGTTTTTGGAAGATAACAGACTTGGCACAGTACCTTACCCTCCAAGCCATTTTATCAACCAAGGACCAGTACGGCATTCTGCATGCGGATTGTTTCGGTCTGCATCTAATATAAACGGATCATGATAATCGACAGAAATCCCCGAACGTCGAATTTTATTCCTAGCTATGTTTCCGGGTACAAATCACCATGAAATTGCTGTTGAATTTGCGATAAGAACAAAGTAACTCAAAGAGCACCAATTAATAGTTGGACGTAATTTGTTCCTCAGCAAACGTCTAACTCATTTATACTCCCAATCGCATATTAGAACCCTCAAATACTGCCCTTCGAATATTTCGTCTTTAGATAATTATACCCTAGCATTTGTCTCACACGGAGATGATACCTTTAAGTTTTACTGATGAACACCATCAAAAGAATTATCCTCAAATCCATATGCGGTTACATTTTTACTAAGAGTCAGAATTGTATGCCGGCTAACATATTTTGAGTGAAATAAAGCTTTTCATGCGATTCACAGGAGTCAGGGTAGTAGTCCTAAATTTCTGCGGTACTATTATGTCATTTTATGTTCTTAAGCAGAACTTGAAAGATTTGGACAATTTGGACAGTTGTTTGGAGTATAAAAACTTTTAATCATTGCAAACGCGCGGGACCTAAGATGTCCTTTCTCAATCTAGACGTTCTAATAAACAAACAAACAGACAAAAGATATAAATATTTTTTATTCGTTGGGCCAAAATTTGCAGCGAATGCAATGAGCTGTTCCAAAACCAATGGAAGAATGCAAACGTCATAAAAAAATCATCTCTATGAGTCTGCGATTTTCTTAAATAACTACTAGTATGATGAACTAAAATCCAGCGACTTACCACGCAAGAAGTGTTCCGCGGTAAAATCAGCTGACATTCAACCTCCGAAACAGCCTTTAAGCGTTTTCTTGCAAGCAATATCTGTTGCGTCTCATTCAGTTTACTATAAGAGTTTGCCACCCACTTCGCAATAATTTAGTAGCCTCCAAATACAAAAGGTGCGTAATCTGTTTTCTTTGCTTTTAGTGAACATTTTCTATGACGATTAATTTTAAATGGTCAAGCGAAGTGATAAGTTTACCCTAAACAATAACTATAGTATTAAATATACCTCATTTGATTTCATTATATTTTTTAAACGAACAAGAAAATTTTTTCTTGGGATTTACTACTTCTAAAATTCTCAGTTTAACGGCACCATTTACAAAAGGACAACAGCGAACCGGGTCTTAGCATGGTCTGTTTGGGAGTAGCAATACACAGAAGTTCTTAAAGAGTTGACTTTAAATACTGGACAGACGATGCATTTGATATCGAAATAAAATTTCTAAGCATCCATTCACGAATCATTATCCTTATTACAAGTTCGAATAATCGAAATGTGCCATATCGCCCGGTGATATTACATTGGGCAGTAGAGGCGAATTATACAGCTTGATGTTTAATCGTACTTAATTTATTCGCAATTCGAAAAATTTTTTGGACAGTCAACTGATTTTGACTAGCGCAGAGGTGAATATAGCATTAACAATGCTATTTGAATGAGATTTGGGATAGAAAAGAATCTCAGAATTCAGCATAAGAATGTTTACTTTGAAATTCATTTATTTTGTCAATCATAAATGACAGCATTCTGGCTTTTACGTGAGCGTCTTTCCAGGTTACTGCGTAATTTGTATTAAGAAAAATTTGTATTAAGAAAATGCCTCGATGAGCATTTTTTATTAACAGTATTTGCGGTAACTCAGTCATGTATCTCAAAAATAGCTCAAGCAAATAATATCAAACGTTAATTCTCTGAGCTTTAATTTTCCTAGAAAGATCTGTCCAAAAATGTTGGCTTCGACATTTGTATGGCATCCCACTATGTTTCAAAAAATAAGACTTATCTTCAGCTATTCTACGCTTGACGCCTTGTTTGTGCATATCTAACTTAAAAAGCACTCAGATAATTTTCGCACTTATCGAACAGTTACTTGCAGTCTTTGAATATGGTCCTTTTTATGTTTTTAAAGTGAAATGTATAAGCCCACAGCACAGCAATAATAACACCTTCGATGTCATGGCACTTCTTATACACAATTAAATTCGAAGGGAACTTCTCCCCTACAGTATATCATATAAAAGGAATCTAAGTTCATAAGTTGTTAGTTCAAAAAGTGTTCATATTATGAAAGGCATTCAGTAAAGATGTAACTGATGATTATTTACTTCTTCTGCTCGGCCGTGTGAAGCCGCGGATATTAAAAGCATTAAACAGTTAAACACTTTCCTCACTTAATGTCAAGAACAAGACGTTAATGCTCAAACACTGCGTGCGGCATCAGGCTGTTCGTAAAACATACTGCCCTATCTGTCGAGCAAACCCGTATTTTTTGAAAGTTAAAAGTACACCTCTGTTGGTAACGGAGGAGTAAAATGGAAACCGTATACAATTTCATCTCACCACGCTAGGTCAGCATAGCCCGTTCTGTGAGGAGCGCTTAGGTCTTTCAATTAAACTGACGGTTGCCCAGCGGCAAATTAACGCGGTTGTACTAACTGAGCGTAGAGTGGGTCGTTGGATGCAGAATTATCCCATAGTCGATGATAATGAAGGTTCATTACACGACATCATAAACCTCCCCTCTTCTCATTTCTAAATTGTTTTCAACCTCCTTCCCTCCCATAAACTAGCCATCTATCTTCTTCTAAGTCGCGTTCACCCCATGAACACAAAAAGCTTGCAAAATATTTAAAATATCTAAATATTCCACAACTGGATTAATTCGACTATGCGGTGCACATTACAAAATTAACTCAACGATGGCGGCGACGGAAATTCACCAAGTAAACAGCAACTTTGTGGTCTTTGTGGGCTTTCGTAATTACTTTCTAGACGGAACACGGAGAGGTGGACCCCTATTACAGGTGATTTCGCATTTAATTTCAGAGTTCAGGGTTGGTTTTAAATCTAGGAAGGGGGAAATGTGACCGACAAGAGTTTATCGCACGGTCACCGGTAGCACAGAGGGTTCATATTCCTGTCTCCAATCATTTACGCCAAGTTATTCGCATATGTGAAAAATCAAAAAAACATCAGCGGCGAACAAACACAAATATGCAGACAGATAACCGTTAGATCACAACTACGATACACATGATAATTAGGCAAATTCCACGTGGTATTTTATAGCATTCAAAATAATGGGATAACATTACCCTATTTTGCAAAGTCTTAGGAATTTCATCCCATCGGGGTTTCCATTTAGTGTACAGCTGATCGCCTACTGAGACGCATTTAGTCACGGTCGTTTGCAATTAATTTACGTGAGTAACGGGTCAATTTTAAGCTAAACACTGTGTTATGACAGGCAAATTTTTACTGTAGAATGACTAACTGTTTATAATTGGTCAATGATGTTTTATTTTGACTAATATGTTTTCTTTAAAGAAAGAAGAATTAAATCGGATTATCGGTGCCAGACTCGATATAGATGCACTGACGACGGAAAGTGAAAGAACTGACAACGCTTTGCTGGTTACTGCAAAATTTCCATGAGTTGATTCGGCCTGTGTCATCCGTATTTCTGGAGTTACGCATAGACGGTGTCTAAAAACCTCTGTCAACACCTAAGGCACCAAATGACCTCAGTGATAAATATCAGGGTCTATGCTTAAAGATTCTATCCCCATGTGTTAGAATAGATAAACAACAAGGAAACATTCAAATTTTTAAAGTTTCTTGTGTGATTTTTTAACTCTCACTTTTGAGAAATTACTCAAGTTGAAACAGAATGCTGTCCAAAACGTAGAACGTATATTGCTCGGAATTAACCCAGAAAGCAACCATGCTTGTCATTGGTGTCTACTCGGGCAAATCCGGCAAATTGCTTTTAGCTAGTCGGTGAATACTGTTTGATCTCCCGAGTAAGTTAGGCAAATCCTATGTATCAAAATGCCTCTTGCTTCTACTTCTAGCCTCGATTATGGAGGTTAAAACTTGTACGACTGTGTAACTGAGTTTTACCCACGAGACGTGGTGACAGGCTTGCGAGGGCCCCAGCGTTGCGCTAGGTAGCATACACGTTAAGCTAGCTCGTTGACTCGAATAAAAGCAATCATTTATAAGATTGTAACTGTAGACATTTGAGGCACGGAAAAGAAACTGCTAAACAAAAGTATGCAGTGTCCGTTTATTTTACCTGTTCTGCAGTTTATACAGTTCTACGTTTTCGACATTATTTTTGAACTTATGGATGATAGTCAGGCATTTCCCAAAGCATCATGAACATGTCGTGACGTTGTAATTTTCCACGCCCTCTATAAGTACATTAAACCGCAGACTCCCACGTTTCCTCACAACTATGTTCGCCCTTTTACTTTAGCAGTAATTAGACTGGTATTTTGACAAAAAAGAAGAATATTCGATCTACAAGTAAATTTCGCGGGAAAAGGGAGGCTGCTGGAGGACCACAAATCGCTTATTGTGCGAGTTTTTGGACCCACAAAGCGTCCATCGTCAGAGCTGGCAACAGCAATTTAAGAACAAAAGTTACAGGTAACTTAGTCAAGAAATAGCAGGTAATGTCGGTCGGAGGAGGTTTGTGCAGACTTGTATGCCAGCTGGCCATGTCCTCATCAGATGCTGTAGCTTCAAGCAACTACCAATCTGTCTTGCTCTTGGTAAGAGTCATTATCTCGGGGGCTGCAAAATTGAGCTAGTTACCTGTTCCTGCTAAACGGGCGGTCGCTTTTTCTAAGTCGACTCCTGTCGCACGGGCGGCTTATACTTGGGTCTGCGCGATTCAAGCTAGAATCCAGTCCAACCTATAAGATTGACCAGGCAGTTGAGGCATAGGATGCGGTACGCAGCATTGGGAAACGGGCAATTCGAACGGTTATTGACGCATAAATGAACTCTCTAACCCAAAAAACTTAACTACGGTGAAGTACACCATATTGTCGATGTATTTCTTGTTTCAGTGCATCTGCAGCGAGCTCACTGGCACATGTTTACTGAAGCGTGTGGGTACCAGTTCTAATCGAAATGCTTGCACAGCAGTGTCGATTCCCACTTCCTTTTGCTTTTTGATTCCTAAAGTAGGCCTAAATTCGTTTGCAGGGAGTTCTAAGAAAGCATTGTTTTTAAACCACCGAATGACTGGCGTGAAAGCAGGGAAATTTGGGCTTCCGTTGAATTACTGTGACCGTTTTACCGATTTCCTCGTAGGACTTCATGCGACGAGCACACTAAAGGATATGGCTCAGCTCCCTATTTCTTTCATCTTTGTGAACTGAATACTTAAGAATAGCAGCTGCGGCTGGTTTCTTTGGCATGAACATTTCTAAAATTCCCATGAATGTTGAGCCCGTTTAAAATTATGACGACGTATACCAATAAGAAACAGTTAAACGCCTTCCGTATAGCCATAAATTTTTGGGCAAGCTTGCATGTCTTACATGAGTTTGTATGAATGTACAAACACGACTTCCTCTACTGTCTTGACCAAAAAGAAAGGAAATCGTAGGTATATTGAGCTCGGTGTGAATAACAATTAGTGTCTAATGCGAGAAAAGATTAACCTCGGAAAGACACACGCGGTAAGATAAGGGAACAAGATTAGGGTGCACTGCAAACAGAAATCGAGCCGTCGAAAATGGCGAATGCTCAAGAGACCGTAGTAGGCGGAGCGTCATAGTTTAGCCCTGCCGATTCAGACATTCATAAATCAGGGAATGGTGGCAGTCGGGATATCCGAAATGAAGTCTCTGTTTGTCTAATTAGAACACAACATCCCCTAGTTCATCGCAGTAAATTCATTGCCATAAAGAGCATGCCTGAGTCTGTTTCCGACACTCCAAATGACAGAATACATCCTAGCATTGAAATATTTCGGCACTGTCCCAAATCGTCTTAAGACGGGATAATAAAGCCACCATGTTAAAGGTTTTCAGGATGAGCCGAATAAAGGACTCAAATGATGAGTTAGACCGACCGAGACAGTTCAAAATTGTCTTCCAGAATGAGAAACAAGCGACGCTAGTGTTAAAGATGAAATACGCTCTCCAAAATACTCACCCAACAGTTTCTTTTCAACGTAACTTTTTACCATGGAGAGAGAAAGGGGGAGGGCTTAAAGCAAAAGTCCTCAGGAGGTCGATCCAAGACGAGAAAAATCACAACGTGCCGAACAGTAAAATAACATATGTATAGAGGTCATTTCTCTGGAGAAACCCTATAACCCTAACAGTCTAGGCCTGATGGACAGCAGTCAATCTCGGCCAGCTCCGACCGGCTTTTCATTCAATCCCCACAAGGCGGACTGGCGCCTCTACACCGGAGGTACTCGGGCCAAATTGAGATTTTTGTGTGCTATTGCTCACAGTCTCGCTTCGAAAATCGATGAAATCAAAACCCCGATGTCCTTGTCATAACGGAAACATGGCTCAAAGCTAAAAGGGAAGAAGCCCAGATGTCGATACGGGACAACCAGCTCTTTTGCAGAGACCGTCAAAATAAACAGGGCGATGGGGTAGTCTTATATGTAAGGACAAGAAAGTTCAGCAGTTGAACGCTCCCATACCTTCTCCCTGGAATATGAATCTGCCTGGATAGAGAAGAATAACACACAAAACCTAGCATTCCTGACGGTTTACAGATCATAAAGCCTTCCGAGTGCAGCTGATGAGTCGCTGCTTCATTTAGTCAATGACGTAGATAGCCACCAAGAGGTTCTTATGGCTGGAAATTTAAACGCACTTACAATAGAGTGAGCAAATATGGTAGTTAACGGTGGGCCAACATCCTTAAGTCATGAGCTACTTCACCTCACACTCGACCTCTCTCAGGCCCAACATGTGAAGGCACCAACAAGATTTAGAGAGAACCAGAGAGCCAATTGCTTGGATCTAGTTTATTATATAAGACTCTTTTACTATTGCCGAAGTGTATTAGAGTGCATCTCTCAGTAGAATTGACCATACTACGCTACTGTGACATTACTCGGTCATTTTTCAACGCCAGAAGAGAACAGAAAGTCAACTTTATATATGAAAGGTAGATTTTAACACGATGAAAAACGAAATGATGTCCGTGATTTGGGACCATTTGGTTGCGGAGGATCCGGAGAACGGCTAGAGATCGCTCACTACTATTACACTCGATCGAATTTGGCCCTGCTGTCCAATGGCACTACAAAAAACCACGATTCGACTTACTTGGATAACTAGAAACCGGGATAAACAGGTAAGGAAGAAAAGTAAAAGATGGAAGATATTCGGGGCAACCGGGTAACCAATTCACCTCGAGGGGTTTCGTCGTCAACGAAATGTTGTCAAGAAAGGCATCCGTCAGGCAAGAAAGGATTATGAATCCGACAGGATGAACAAAAACCCAAGATTTTATTTCATTATATTAACAGTCGGCTGAAAAATAAGAACCTGGTTGCAGTACTTAAGGATAATAATGGTGGGGAAATCGTTGAAAGCTGTTAGAAGGCCGAACACTAGGGAATGTACATTGCCTCACTTTTTGCAAAGGAAACGGGGTCTCGCATTGGCGTACCCTTCACCCTGTTCGCAGATTATTCCGTCGAGCGTAAAGTACGTCTTGAGGAAGAACTTCAGGTGATGGAGAATTAAAGTGTGCCCGTAGGAGGAGCGTGTCTCGTAGGAGTAGTTCGACGCCAGCTCCAAGTCGCGCCTCATCCGACGCTACTCAACTACGCATTCAATTATGACCAAGGAGACATTCTTGCTAGATTCGACAAGCGCGTAAGTCGCGAACTGTTCGAATTATGGTTTCCCGGCCCTCAGTCAATCAGCAAGCGCAACGACCTCCCTTCTTCATATTCGGGGTTGAGACTTTGCCTAGGTAAAGTAGTAAGGCGTGAGGAGAGCGTGCGATTGACCGCTGTTCCCGATGTCAATGTCGGGGACAGCTGCTGCACTATTCTGAAATGGAAAAAGTTACTGAAACACCAATACAAGTATAATTCAATTTATGAACTTACCTTCTCCTCTTCCTCGCTTTTCCCGCGGATGAATGCGATATGACATGTGGTTCTCTAATCCCCACGCATATTGCTATATACATGTGTGTAAGTCAAACGATACAATTCATTAAATGTGAGAGCCGCGATGAAAAATCTGCAATGCAGTCAGTGCTCACTTCATCCATTCCCTACAAGATTTTGGAATCCGCAGACCGTTTGTATTCATGGGATGCCACAAATGTATTTATGATTTATTATGCAATAAACGAGAAACTATTATTTACACTAAACGGCCTATAAACAAAGACGAGTCGGCCTGTTTCTTAAAAAGCCTGATTACCTGGGCACAGCTTTTTAAGTTTCCTCCTCTTTTTGCAGTCAACGGGAGCTTTATGTTGCCAATACTATCGACATTCGTCACGATTGTAACAAGAACATTACTGCCAATAGTGTCCTCAATTGTTCTCTAAATGCACCACCTACCAATATCTCTGTCTATTGAAACCATCATGCATCGATAGTCGTTGAAATGCTTACTCAACACAGTGCGTTTTGGGACGTTTATTTTACATATGTGTGCATGGGCCATCTCCATATGCTAGTATAAATTTAACACCTCATCGGAGGGTTGACAGCGCCTTTAGAATTTAGGTTTGTAATGGGAATTTTTCTTTGCAAGCATGAAAATGTCTAATCGGCTCCCTTCTTAGAAACAGAACGACAATAGCCTTTATCAGAGGAAGTCCATGTTAATTTAACCCTCTCATAACTATGCACGAAGGTGCCTCGGAAAATATCCCCTGTCAGTAGCCTCGACCAAATAGCAGTGCTACATGTTAAAACAAAACGAATAAAATTGTCCATTTATCTTCATTGTCAGCCATTTAGGTCCGTCTTAATTTTCCCCTCAGAACACGACGCCAGTTCTACGGGAAACGTTTGATGTGAACTCGTTCGAAGGCCCCATTTCTTCATCGATTTAAATTTAACGACAGACAAAAACTGTTAAGACATATTTACCAAATGACCTAACAGAAAAATCTAAAACATATCGTAAGTATTTATTATACTCATATGGGCGCGCACTTAATGTCTCATTCTGTTGAAACGAACCATTGTCGAACAACCTTCTGGTAGTGCTTTGAAGCTTGATTCGTTTTTATTTTCTCAAAACATGCTGTTTTGCATACGGTGTGTATTCAAATTATCATGAAGGCTAAATTTGATTGTTTAGGCCAAAGAGGCATTTCATACCTGCCCGCCGGCTTATATGAATGCTGCTTCAAAATAGAACGCTCCCGAGTTATTTCCATGAACGGTGACGCCTGACGAAATGTAAGTTTACTTGGCTATAAGAAAACTCCAACTTGCATGCCAAAACAGCTTGTTTCATTCAAGTTGGTTTTAAAGGACTTCTCTTTGCATAAGGTGTTTCGTGTCTACAATAAATCCAATCGACTAATGTGTCACCAATCTACGCCCTGATGACTTTAGTTTCAAGTTTTGGTTACCTTTTTTCATGATTCTTCGCCAAAGTGCACTATGTACGGTGACGTTCGGAACGACGGAGATATAGGATATTTTTACAGGAAACTATCACGGGTTTCGCAAGAATACTGCATCTCACACTGCGTCCTGGTAAGGCGAACGATCGTCTGCCGAATGACTTCTAAAGTATTAAAGAAATTATATTTCTCTGACAATAGTCTGCCTTTTGCAACATATATATGTATTTGAAGTTGGCTATTAAAAACATGTAATGTGAATTTTACGATTAGCGTGCGTGAAATAACACAATGATTGCCTCGCAACTATTTTCTCTCGCCTTTTTCCTTCACTAGGATTTACACGATGAAGCACACAATTCGTGCCCAATGCAAATGGCATAGGAGAGTGCTCTTTTTGCATAAGGAATGCGCATGTGGGTGACCACTATCTGGGTCAAATTCTGCTTCGACATTGTAATTTCAGAAAACATTTCTTCAAAACAAATTCGGCATAACGTGAATTTATAATTATAAAAGGCAATCTCCGGTTCCGCCCATTCTAAATGGATCTGTCAAGCAAGAGCAATTTTCAGCCTGAATAGTGGACTAATTATATGTCCACAAAGTCAGCAAATACGTCTTCATTCATATTTCCCAGCCAAGACACCATATTATTTTCGATATCCTAATGTTATTACACGGTTACTGTCCGAAATGCAAATGAAAGCGTGAGTTTAGGCCTTTGAACAAAAGCTATGCTTTTACTCAGTTTGCGGCTATTTTTAATCGAGTAAATCGCATGCCAAAAGTTCCAATTCCGTCTTAGAATTTCGTATGTTGTCACTTTTTATAAATGAACTGATCATCTACTTTAGGTTTTGTAGCCTATATTCAAAAGAAAAACAAATTAAAGAGCGAAATCAACGCGTGTTGATCCGGAAATGCTAATTGCATAATTACCAGACCTTTTAAAACCAAGCTTTTTAGGGAAAGCGAAATAATTTAAAAGACCGTTCTTTAATTAGGATATCTTCGAGGTAGCAACAACTGCAAGTACCCTTTTAGCCATACGAATTACATGCATAATAGTTAAAGAAATCTCTCTCTTTTATATGCTTTCTTCAAAGATTTTCCTTTCCACCGGTTCTCTTTCCTTATCGGATGTCGGACTTTCCTTTTCCCTGCTCAGAGACGATGATGAGTGGGCAAGCGAGGTATATTCTGCTTCTACTGCAAGAAATATGAAAACGGTTGCTAAAGCCGACATACTTATTTCTTCACAGACTACGTAGACACTGCACAAGGCCCGTTCCTGAATTAAAGGGCTTTTATAAAAAGAAAACTTGGCTCCTACTTGTCTTTTAAACATCCTGAAACTCAAATGTCGGTTATCATCTGATAAACTCTGAGTTGTATGAAGGGCAGCAGGAGAAAATGTGACTTTAAACATTTAAAGCATAAATGCACCCTTAGGGAGCCCCGTTGCGCGTTATTGTCCTTACTTTATGCAGTATCTGATAACGGCAGGTCTAGTCAACTCTAAGTAGGAGAATTATACCCAACGTCTCAGTTTGGAAAAGAAAATTGCAGTCGTTTCTCAGAACATATTGTCCAGATCGCGCCAAACAATTATATGAGTAGAGAATAATAAAATAGGCAAACGTCAAGGTGAAACAGGGGTCCGCTTCCATATCACGGTTGCCACTGACGACCTGTGCATCAAGAAAAACGTACCATGTAAGCAACTCTGAATGTCAAACTCTAACTTGTGAATAAGGGTAGATAAAATCATTACGAAGAACGCAAGACCCCACACTGATTTTTCTCGGCAAAGGTCCATTCTTCTCTGACATGCCACTTGGGAATCACAGTTTCGCTAATGATGAAGGGGGTGACTAGTTTGAGCGTTAGCAAAAGGAATAAGTTCAATGTGAATAATGGTAAAAAGCAGCTTATCGACAGGAGTAAAAATAAGTGAGCATATATGTAAAGTTGTTTTATTTATCACCCATTTGGAAACTGTAACTGATTATGGTTTGCTGTTTTGCGGCGCAATTGCATCTTGGTGTCTTCTTACATGAGGCAGCATGTGCAACATATCTTAAAATAGTTTCATTTGGGTAACTTGTAACACACTCACTTACCTATTTCGTTTATCAATTTTCAGATTATAAACGTCCGCGCCAGGGCTTAACAACAATCGATCAGAACCTAACATTATATCATTTTGGCAATAAGGGTAGTGGTTCGCAATTTCTGGTTGCTATGGTTTAATTTCAATAAAGTTGCTTCAACTTTTGGAAACCGACAAGCTCAGGTTATCTGATAAATGTGAGTAGACTCACATAGTTCGGCTCCGTCATTAAATCATCGTGATATCGTAGAAAAATTTGAAAGCATTAATATCCAGTCAGATTCAAAATAATTTTAAGTTTACAGTTTAATAAAATCACGAGTCGTAAATGTGGGCGATTATTTGCTCATCGACTCTTACGCTCCTAATAATATAGCTATTATAGAATTTTCGTCGCCTTGCCAAAAAACAAACCTAAGCGCATGTATCTTTTGAAATACTTCACTGTACATCTCCTGATGTAAACCATTTTTAAACAGGACATGTCACGTACTTCTTGAGGCGGCTTCCTTTGAGAAACATTTCTCACGAAAGCAGCCATTAACGCCCTAACATGTATTGAATGTTAGGATGAAGACCAGTAAACCAAATATAGTCATTAGATTTTAGCAGAATGTTACAGTAGTACAGCCGACGAAAGACATTAAAAGTTAGATGAGCATAATGGCTTGTGATATTTCGAAGCGAGTTAGCAAACTGTGGGGCTTATAAGCCCATACGTAAGTGCTCCGAAAAAGCATAAGTACACCTATCTTAATGTTTCTCGATTAGATTGCTATTTATAGGTTTCTTCGGGAAATAAGCGCAAACAAATCTAAAAACACAATAACAAACCACAGCCTCCATTCAAAAATTACCCGAAATGCGTTGATTTACACTGCCTGTAGGTGCAAAGGACCATATTTGAAGCGGAATGCAAAAAACGAACGCAAAGAAGTTTAGATAGCCCTAATTGTTCCAAGGATCAGTGGCGCCAAAATGCAATGTGTGGGCAAGAAAACTACTAGAGTTGTTTGTCTTGTAACACGATGGTCCCAGATTGCACTGGTCTTAAATATGCATAGGGAGATTTTTGAAATTAAACAACAATCTTCCTCTAATAAAAGTCCATAGTTCTATTGATACTATTTTATCAGTGCTACAAATGGTGATCTCCTCTTGGTGTGTTCATTAATGCTTATGCTCGGAATGTTGTATTTATTGTATTACTCGGTGCTTGGAGAACCATATAATTTGCAAGATGTCCCCTATTCATATTACAAACATCCAATTTAATCGTTATTGAAGAGTAGAAGGGTAAGCATCCAAAATGCGCACTAAGTTGATAAAGGATAACTGCTTCTCAGAAGAAGAAGATGCGATCACTAGAACAAGAAATTTATTGGCCTGACGTCTCGGATCCTTACTCGAATCCATCATCAGAGGCATTCGCAGGTACAGGTGATGGTGGCACGAGGCGTGCAGTATTTATAGCCCGTGGCTGTCGTGGGACCGTATGTACATTGTAATAAACAGCTCTTGCAATCACCGCTGGGGTCGTAATTGATGCGGTGGTGGCTTGTCAGTCCGAGTCCGAGTCCGAGTCGTTAATTGCCGTGATTTCGTCATCCGTGCTGGATGCTGGTGTAACGATTGCTCGGCAAATTGGCTGGGATAATTGATCGCCCGCGCCCTCCCCACGTGACTGATACCCCTACCCAGGGAAAATCTCAGCACGGAATATGGTATCGGGAGGTCATTGTGCTTGTTGATGGATTGCGGCCTGAGAACCATGACTCGAGCAGCTCGTAGCTCACCCGGCTGTCACCCCTTGCGAGGATTTCGGCCTCTTGAAATTTTAAAATATGGCCGGGTCCCGTCGAGTGTGACGCCACCGAGAGTTAGCGTCTCCCCGCCTCATTGCTGCTGCGTGCTCAGCAATTCGCGTACAGAGTAATATCTCAGTTTCTCTGACATAATTGCTTTGTCCGCAACTACACCAGATCGGGTAAACGACTCCTGACGTTTCCTGTCGTGGCAGCGGGCCTTTTGGCCTCATGACTTGGCGCCTAATGGTTGCTTCCAGCCTGTGTGCAGCCCCAACTCCAAATGGAGTGAGAAGACGACTGACGGCTTCCGAGGCTTTCTTCACGTACGGAAGTGCCTGCCAACATAGGGAGCCGGTTGGATTTGGTCCCTGGTGTCGTTTTCTTATGCACTGGTTGACAAAGTTGCGCGGGTAACCATTGGCTCTCATTACCCGTCGAAGATATTGTAATTCAGTAACCTTGTCTACCGTTTCACTGCAGTGCGTCTCAACGTGCCGGTATAGCCCCCTTACGCATCGGGTGGTTGCTGTTGAAGTTCTGTTTTTGAGTCGTATTTGTCGGTTTCCTGAACACTTTGGTTTTTTGGCCACCACAATCTTTGCGACAGACGAGGACATCCAGGAAGGCCAGCTGGTTATTCTCCTCCTCCTTCATCGTAACATGAATGTCGGGGAAGACAGCGTTGAGATGTTCTTTGAATGTCACCACCTGATCCCGTTCGATGACGATGAAGATGTCATTCACACACCGAGCCCAGCATTTTGGTGTGGTGTCGGCAAACCAGCGACTCCAGCCGTTGTAAGACCGCCTCGGCTATGAGTCCCGAAATCGGCGAACCCATTGGCGTTCCCTTCACCTGCTCGTAGATTGGGTAGGATCCCTGTTTGTAGCCCTCCCGGCTAATTGCTCTACACATTGCTTACTACAACATTCGCGTCTAGCACACAACTACTGCTTCAGTTTCTAACATACATGTGCCGTTAGCGACAATTAATTATTATTTTCGGAAACTCAGGAACGCCCAGCCCAATCTGGAGCTAGGATGCATTCATTCCGCAGACCGTACTCAGTATCCACGTTCGCTTTTATATCTTTTTTTCATTTTTCGCCATATTTAATTTTGGCTACGACTTTAGCAGGGGCATCAATTCGTGGCATACACTATAAACGTCATTGACGCCTGCACACAAGTGCCCCACCCGTATTTCCCCCATTACCACCGGTCCAGTTAGATAGAGAGCCGGGCGATTTAAGTACCGGGAGGGCTACCAACAGGGATCCTACGGTAGATTGTTCCGTCGAACGTAAAGTACGTCCTGAGACAGAGCTTCAGGAGCTGGATGATTTGGGTGTGTCCGAGGCGATTCTCCATTTCGTCGTATTTCTCTCGTAGGAGTAGTTCGATGGCCTCAACTGCCAGGGCATGCGGGATAGAAGTAGAAAGGGATGTGACATCAAAGGAAAGCATGAAATCGCTTGGCAGGGGACTTACTCCTTTAAGTTTCTCCAAGAATTGCGTTGACGAGCTGACTCTGATGTTCGAATCGAAGGTCAGAAACTGGAGACGTTGGAACAGCCACTTTGCCAGTCCGTAGATTGGAGTGCCCTTTAGTGATGCGATAGGCCAGAGAGAGGTGCCCTCTTTGTGTACTTTTGGGAGACCGTAAAATCGGGCTAGGGTCGTTTCATGGGCTCTCGCCGTGCGTCGGTCGATTGGCAATATTGCACCTGAGTTCTCCATTGCCAACAGCGTCGCGTTAGTCTCGTGCGTCAGAGTTTCTATGGGGTTGGATTTGCATGGGACATAGGACTGACGATCATCCAACAAGCTTTTGCCTTGTTGATTGTAGTCTGTCCTGTCCAATACGACCGTCAAACGCCCCTTGTCCGCAGGCACGATAACAAGGTCGTTGTCGGCCCTGAGTTCTTTAAATGCATCGCGCTCGATATTGGAAAGCACGTCGCGCGGCCTATGAGCCATGAAGAGGGAGGACACTTGGTGTCGAATGAGGTTCGTTGTTTCGTCTGTCGCTCCCATCTGGCTGAGGATGGATTCAACTGCTGCTATCATGTTGGCAGGTTTGGCATCCGCTGTGTTGAATGAGGCCTCATACCGTAAAACCTGCATTTGTTCCTCCGTCATCTGCTTTGACGACAATTTTTGCACAAGTTTGTCATTCTTGGATGACATTGGAGCAGGCAGCTTACGAAATTTGCTCCCTAGGGCTGGTTCGCGTGTTGCTTGATGTTCGCGGGTTCGTTCGGCCAGCTTCTGCTGAAGCAGTTTTTTGCCGTTCTCGCTCATGAACTCACAGCTCCTGCTTTCTCTTGGTCAAAATTCTGACGCTAATTGCGAATCCGTGAGTGACAGTCTTGAAGAAGCACTTGGATCATTCGTCGGCAGTGTTGAAGTACTGCGCGTCTCTCCAGCTCAATCTGTCAGGCCCGCAATCCATCAACAAGCACAATGACCTCCCGATACCATTTTCCGTGCTGAGATTTTCTCTGGGCAGTGGAATCAGTCACGTGGGGAGGGCGCGGGCGATCAATTATCCCAGCCAATTTGCCGAGCAATCGTTATACCAGCATCCAGCACCGATGACGAAATCACGGAAATTAACGACTTGGACTTGGACTGACAAGCCACCACCGCATCAATTACGACCCCAACGGTGATTGCGAGAGCTGTTTATTACAGTGTACATACGGTCCCACGGTAGCCACGTGCTATAAATACTGCACGCCTCGTGCCACCGTCACTTTTGTCTGCGAATGCCTCTGATGATGGATTCGAGTAAGAATCCGAAACGTCAGGCCAATAAATTTCTTGTTCCAGTGATCGCATCTTCGTCTTCTGAACTGCTACCTGGAACTCGCCTGTTCGCTTCTATCAGCTTAACTCCTTCTGTCGACGGCAGTAATGCAGGGAATTCTTTTCTATTTGAAACACCTGCTTGGGGTGACCGGATAGTCATGGTTTTCTTGTGTGTATCGCAATAAATATCAAGCATATCTTTGGCTGCAAAATCTCGTGTATTGTCTTAAAGATAATAAACTATGTATGTTCTTTCACACCAGCTACATCTAAATGGAACTGATACGACTAAGTGTGCATGGTGCAGTTGACATTGTGGCAGATGTCTTGGGCTTATCCGTTTAAAGTTTTTCGCGTTCCCTCTGACAAAGGTATGATAAACATGCCATTTTTTGACCCAATTGGATGGTAAACAGGTCGACGTTTACAGCAAGTCTTCCTCGAACTACGCTTACAAGCAAATTCAAAACTGCGACCGTTAGGCTCAAGCGCGCCCTCTGTGTGTTAACTCAAAATCAATTAATACGGTCTCGTTACAGTCAAGTATTGAGCAGAAGGACTATTTTCCCCAGGGTTCGATCTATGAATCAATGCTCAATAATTTTGCATTGTGGATGTTTTGACTAAGTTAACGTCGATACAACTACGAATTCTTAATCTAGATAATCGTAGATATCATTTAGTAGTTGATTTTGTGACTTTGATTATGTCTTGAGCGTTGCTGTTGAGATGCCGTTGGCGAAAACACTTCATAGACGCATTTTCGACAAGGATATATATATATAATTTGCTTAGAGAACTAATTGTTTGGAAAATTAGGTTGCTGTGAGGGTGATTTATGGATTTACGCAACATAGTAGACAGTTGGTATGTAATAGACGGGTCATACCCACACTCATATTCCTCTGAAGGTTATGTGGCTAGCGACAATCTTGCTCCTGGAACTGCCCCCCGCGAACGGGCCATTGTCCAGTACTGAAGAAGGACCTGGAGCACCGCTCCGAAGGTAAGATATCTACGGCCGAACTCGCCGCGGCGTCTTTGTCTGCCAGTGAAAAGGACACGTGCAGTCACGTTACATTCTTCTACCTCCCGCCTTATTCTCCTTCACTCTCATAAAAACAACTGACCGCTGTTGCCGGTAATCTGAGAATTAGTCTAGGGACCAACACTAATTCGTCCCAAAGAAACACTGACTTTTGTCTGCAAAACGTTCTGTCCGCTGTGTTTTGCTCCGAATAATATATCTGCAAACATAAGTATCTCTGAATTCGTGAAAAAATTCGAACTACTGTACATTGACAAGAAGTATTTTAGTACTCAGACAACCGCTGGTTTAATATGAATTTTCTTCACGACGCCTACTGTTTTATGTATGTAAGTTAACATGCTCGTTTTTTTGGAGATCGGGGTCCAAAATTTTTGCAGACGGTTATATGATGCTTAACATATAATAATCGCAAATGTTAACATAGAAAAGTAAGACCGACAGGAATTACAATTCCTGAAGTTTCTATCGCCAGCAGGCAACCGCAGTCAACTGATGGGTAAGACCGCATCAATTAGTTGGCAAGCGGTTTTCAAGTCCTTCACTGCCATTCCTTCCACGGGGAAGTGTTATGCAGGCCATTATCACGAATATTGGAAGTCACATCGGTGAAAGTGATTTTAGTGTGAAAACTGGTATTGTCATTGTGCGATGAGGCCCCAAATTTGGGGTCTTCGCAGGTGGTTCCATAAGAGCACACGTTTAAGTTTCTAGAATTATCGGCGACAAAAAACAAGCTAAACTATAAAGTAGACATTACCGACCTAAGTGAACCGCTTTCCGGCCACACGGATCCCAAATCAGATAACAGATATTTTAACTCTAATGATTAATTATTGCATGGCGGTGATAAATAAGGCATAAATAACGAGCGCAGATTGCTCTATTCTCTACAATTTGATAGTGAGAAGGATTTAATTAATTGCATATACCGCCTGCGTATAAAAATAGAGTCTTGCCGCATTCTTTACTTGATTCAAGTCCGAATACCATCTCCTTTAAATTTTGCACAGGCGTTCCACGTGTGCTTCGATAATCAATAAATATTTGGCTCCCATTTCACTGACTAGCTGCTTAAAACACTTGCTTCTTTGAGGAAAAAGTGCACGCATATGGGAGCATAAATTTATTTGCCATCGATCGCAGATCAACTCTCTAATTCATCGTCAGATAGGCGAAATGTCAGACAAGAGAATTTCACTTGCAGATTAACCAATCAGCACTGTCTCCTGCCATTGTAGCCAGCTGCATTGACCTTTATGGCAATCATCAATCTTTTACCTGGGTTGTGGTCTTCAGTTTCACCACGTAGCGTTCGGTGTTCGGGTGGGAGTTGGGCGCATTTGTTTAGCGAGGTTTAACTCGATTTCCAAGCCTCAGTTACTCCGAGTGTAGTGTTCCTGCCTTCCTATGCCCGCACTTGGATGTGGCAGAAAAAGTGTGGTTGGTGTTATGTCGCTCCATATGCGAACAGTTGTGCCTCCCCTCCCCCCCCCATCCAACTGTGCCTTCAGGATCCTGTAGTCTGATCAGAAGAAGAAGCGATCGCTGGAGCAAGATCTTTATTCGCCTGACGTTTCGGATTCTCACTTGAATCCATCATCAGAGATGATGGATGATTCAGGTGAGAATCCGAAACGTCAGGCGAATAAAGACATTTTTCCAGCGATCGCTTCTTCTTCTTCTGATCAACTGGTTCATGGAACTCGCATCTTCGCTTGTATCGGTAATCGTGTAGTCTTTCCACCAGGTTTGACCAGATAAGTCAGTAAATCTGTTTTCGGCAATTCCTTATCAGGAGAATGAGCTTGTGAGCTATTAGCAGGGTTTGGATGCCTCGGTGGGAAGGATTAGTCACACTCCTCGTTCCCGCGCCTTCTGCCTAACGGAGCCAACATGTTGGGGGCGTTGGAGCTGGGGGAGGGGGGGGGAGTAAGGGGAGGGGCTCGAGGCAGGTTTGAGCGTTGTCTGTACCTCAAACGCGCGCAGTACGTCTGAGTTTTCTCAAGATGTTGGGTGGAATCGGACAGGGGAACCAGACTGCACGTATCAACGTCATCTGACAACAGAGCGCTGGATCCGTTAACCGAGTAGCTACTGCCTTGACTGTTGTTAGTACCCGTTTGCATAGGCCTTTAGGGTAGTGCGCTGGTGCTCGGTATATAACTTGAACGGCTTCTTTGGTGTTGACTTGATAGCTGTTATCGGTTAGATGTGCGATAATCAAACTTGAACACGACCGATATTTCCCCTTACATAGCCAGGCGGGTATGTGCTTGCGTACCCTCTTTTCCGGAGGTCTAGTTGTACGGCCAATGCATCCCGCTGCACATCAAATGAAAAAAACTTTTTCGGTTAGATGGTAGTTGGTAGCCCTCCCGGTACCGAAAACTCCCAGCTACCTGTCTTACGGGACCGGTGGTAATAGGGGCTATGTGGGTGGGCAGATAAGTGGAGGCTTAAATAACGCTTGAAGTGTATCGTAGTAAATGGCGTTCCTGGGAAAGTGGAAGCCAAATTTAAATAAGGTGAAAAATGCAAGGAGGGTATAGAAATAAGCATGGATAATTAATACGGTATATGGAATGAATGCATCCTTGCCCCGGATTGGAAAGAATAGCAAGTGAATGCGAACAATCAATAGGAAGAAGGCAGTGTATCTTAAGGTCATTCCGCAGTATGTGCGATAGTACTCTAACCGACAGAATGGACATGAGAACACGAGAGTCAAGCAGCGGCACACAGGACGGTATAACGCAAGGAGGTAAGATTTTAATGCAAAAAATATGTTTGGGCGAAAGAGAAAATCTGCAAATAATAGTGTATTGTCACTGTGGGCACATCTAGGATTAAAACAATGGCAGTAGTTGTTTGCTATACGTAAATGGTGTACTTTACAATGTAAAGAGGAATTAGCACTCTGTATATGAAGTTACACTTTGTTCTGCTTGCAGAGCCCAGTCTCTTAGAAGGCGAAGGAAAGCAGCACCGCAAGTGGATAGGCCAGCAGATTATTCGCGGATCCTGGAAATAGTCCAGTTGTCCTACCTAGTGCAGTATCTCCAGCAGAAAGGACTACTGACCTGTAGGGTCTTATGTAGATGTCGAAAGGTCATGCCCTTACAAATACTGCGACAGCACACGGATGGTTATGCCTTCAGGTAACATCTGGGTACTGTAGTATGCAGCCTAGGATAGTACCTCTAAAATGAATCAGATACAGGTAACATAGTGCGCGCATGCAGTTAGAAGCATAATGAGAAGCATGATGAATCATAATCCGCCTAGGATAAATCTTTCGCCCCTTACTAAAGATTTCCGTGTAGGGGTGCAATACAATGAGTCTATATAAACATGTTTGCAGCGCCTCGTTCTCGGGGCGGTTAAAGTGAAGAAGCACTTCCAGACATAGTGAGAACGTAATCACAGAGCTTGAAATCGAACCAGTAAGTAGAATTGTAGAATCAGTGGGCAGGGCTACCAACTACCATCGTACCCTTTTTCGTGATACTTTATCACTTTATGGCAGATCTAAAGGTGCCAGCAAAACTGTCGCCTATGAATTAATAGACAGGGTGTCGCAATTGTTCGTATATGGAGCGACATTACACCAACCACATTTTTTCTGCTACATTCAAGGGCGGGCAGAGGGAGGCAGGAAGACTGCACTCGGAGTAACTGAGGATTGGAAATCGAGTTGAACATCGCTAAACAAATGCGCCCAACTTCCACCCGCATACCGAACGCTACGTGGTGAAACTGAGGACCGCAACCCAAGTAAAGGATTGATGATTGCCATAAAGGTCAATGCAGCTGGCTACAATGGCAGGAGACAATGCTGATTGGTTAATCTGCAAGTAAGATTCTTTTGTCTGACGTTTCGCCTATCTGATGATGAACTAGACAGTTGATCTGGGATCGATGGCGAATAAATTTACTCCCCCCCTCCCAAATGCGTGCTTTTTCTCCTTGACAAAATAAATATTTTGCATTTCGAAGTTGCGAAAATTCCAGTGGCAGTATTTTGAAGACCATTCTTTTGCGGTAGCTTAATTCTCGTCACACCAGTGCCTTTATATGGGAACCGGGTTGATGCAAAAACATGTCAGTGAGATGAGAAATCGACTAAAGTTCGTCTTAAAACATAGGCGAGGTACGGTAATGTGATAGGGAAGGGTATGTGGTAATAGCAGTCGATGCGCGGAGAGGGCTCAGTGCGGAAGGGCGCGGAGAGTTGCAGAGTTAGGCGATCTTTGAACATGGTAGGTGCGGAGTGGGGACTCGGTTATTCTGCGCTCGCAAGATTGGTTTTCGAAACCTGATGGCGGTCGTTTCTGTTGTAATTAACTGGCGTTTGCCCAGTAGCTTGCGGTAGTTCGGTAGAACCTTATAAATCACAGTAAAATCTTCGCTAACGTCCACACAACGTCCAGGATTAACAAGATGCGCGAAAACGGCGTTGCTTATGCTCCTAGTTTGACCTTTTCCCAGCCATGCCGGGAGGTGTTCTCGAATTTCCTTGGATAGGCGCCGACTTGTGCAACTAATATAACTAGCTTTACAGAAGCATGTAAAGGAGTATATGCACGTTGATGTGGTCTGGATCGGCAACCTATCCACACCGCGTAAAATTGGATTTGCAGACAACAGCATTCGAGCCCTTGCTGCTGGGAAGGTTCTTGAGAGAGCTAGAACAAGGTGTTTTCTTAGGATCGCACATACAGTGTCTCCTTAAAAAGAGACTTTGAGGAACAACGTTTTCTTTTGGGCAGTCAGTGTGGCGGATTTTTTCTGGTTACTCAGCCATATTCCTTTCGATAAACCTGTAAAGCCTGCCATTTTCACGAAGCAAATCTTGGAGAGTCCGAGGTCGCGTCTGTCGGTAGAAAATCTGGTCTGGGCAATACAAGAACTTCGGCAGTTTCGTGCCCCTCCAACAAAGGCAGAATCTAATCTGGTGCTTGGTGCAAAGGGCCAGAAACATTTGTTCTGCAGACAGCACTGACAAGGAGGGCAGAAACATCCGAGACCTGCTGCGCGAAATCGCGTATCCTGACAAATTTATCGCAGAGAATATTGCAGAGCAACCAGATGGACCCACCACACTGAAAAATGCCTGTGTTCTAAGACGAACTGTAATCGATTTCGCTTATCATTGACATAATTTTACTTCTACCCTTGCCATATACATGCATTGGTCTAATCAGAACTTGTCGAAGGCAAACGTCGCTCTCCAACTGGTCTTCTGGATTGTTATTTTCTCAGATTTATGCGGTACTAATGGTGTACTGCTATCCTTCTACCGCAGTTAGCAAAATTACCACTTTTGATAAGCAAAACCAGATTTCTTCGTAAAACAAGCCTCATTTAGAGGAAAAATATAATTTACGTTCGAAATGTCTCCAAGAGGAAACACCCACAAATCACTTTTTATGATTGTGTAGCTTTTTGCTGTCTAATATGTACATATATGCAGAATGTTACTACCGACAAAGACAAGGGAAACCGGAATGGGCATTTCTGACTTATTAGTCGTCGTCCGTCAGTCATATCCGACTCCTAGGGCTCGGGCTTGCGGCCTGTTTAAAGTCCAACGCCTTTAACCACTGGACCACGAGCCTGTTGTCCCGTCGGTTTCGATCGGAAACCGGGCCCGTGTTCCAGTGGATAGAGGCTTTGGACTTCTAATTAGCAGGTTGTGAGTTCGAGCCTCAAGTGTCCCACACTTCGGGGTTGGGTATGACTGGCTGACGACGGCTAATAAGCCAGCAATGA